>QFFD01001457.1:0-25996 GCA_003314615.1 Pholiota microspora
ACATCTGTCCTTAGCGGAACGGAAGAGAAGACGAGCACGTTCTAACTCTTGGAGCGCCGCGGGAGATAGACACGTGAAGGGAGCACGCGAAACAAGCAAGCAGAGCGCGACCTAAAACAACATAGATCTGATCAGGAACTACACTCTAATTCAGCCATTCCTCTACCCCCACTGCCGGCGCCTGGACACAGATCGCGTAGGTCGTGGCTGCCCAAAATATAACCGTGCAAGCTATCCATCTCATGCCAAACAGTGCGCGCGGATAGAGAAGAGAGGTACCCAGTATTGGTAGCAAAAATATGACTCACAGCAGCGGAGAACGCATTCGACCAGTACCCCAATATCCTAGCCGTCAAATCTGGCTCTTGTGTATACAGCTCCTCGACGTTGGCTATCATTCGCGTGGCACTCAAGAATACAGCCACTACCGAAGGCGCGTATTTGTGTCTTCGATTGAAGGCTTCCTCTGGCCCGCTGAGGGCGCGTGTAAAGAACTGCCGGTGCAGTTGCAGGAGAACTAAGATCCAGACGGTCAGATGTGGGAGCAGCTATATGACCGGGCGGAATGTGCATACCTGCTTCTAGGGCAGTCGAGAGTGACGCTCGTTGCATTACGATAGCTCTTGTGTTGATATCCTTGTTTCGTAGCGAAGAAGGGATAGAGAAATCGCGAATACGTTTATCGAGATCAAGGACGGTTTCATACTCTAGACTAGGTTTTGAGATAGCATCTAGCACTGGTGCGAGGCAGACCAGGTAACATTCGTGCTTCCATTCTTGGTCTGCGAGGTAAGAACGGCGGAGTCAATGAATACTTCAGTTTCGACCTTCCTGGGAAAAAGACGCACAATAGTGGAGACTGAGGGAGGGGTCACAGTCTTCGTCAGGCGTATATGACGGACGGGGACAGTCCATGTGGCTAATGGATAGTGAGGGAGGGCGACCGAGTGACAGTGACTAATGACATGTGTAAAATGAATTGAGCAAGAATACGCGCGCTAACAGCACGTACCAGACGAGCGTCCAAGTAGAGCAATTCCCAGAACAACGACCGCCGCTTTTCCACCTCCTCTGGTATCACCTTCGACTTTCCCCCGTTCCGGTCTGCACAGGGAAAAAAAGACCAAGTACAGGTTAATAATAGTTTCCTCGAGATAAGGAAGGGGGCCCGACGTACGCAAACCAATCTGAGTATAGATAGTATACGGTGAGAAAACTTGGCACAGTAAACAGGATTCGGGCACTCACGCTTTGTGCGAGCTTTGCCGTGAGCCCCATAAGCCCCCATGCATACCCGGCAGCTTTCTTTTTATCGGAGAATACGAGGAGGTACCATATCTCGTAGAACAATGCAGTGACCGTCTCGACATTTGTCTCCTCCATAACAGGGATTTCGCACAAGCTCGCGCGCGCGAACTGGTGGTACTTCTCTGCGTCGGGATGGTCTGCCTCCCGGTTTGGTAGGTCCACCAGACACCCCACGGCTAGAATCATAAACAGCAACGCAAGCCGCCGGGGAGAGAGAGATGAGACATCGGAGGTGTAACAATGATAGGCAAGGTTAGGATAGAACGTTGAGCTCGGGTGCGGGTTGTATTGCCACAACGCATTCTGACGCGCCTGCTCCCAAAGGTAATCCGCCTCGTCGCGGGGTGGGAGCTGGTTCCGGATATACTGCCTCAGACGAAGGTTCCCCTCCGGCGAAATAGTGTCGGATAGTGGGAAATTGTGGCTCAGACGCACAATCTCAGCGGCCATCTGAGCTTGCGAAGACCCCTCGTCCTTCCATTTCCCCGAGTTAGTCTGAGGCAACAAGGTTTTAGGCATGATCCATATCGCTTACCTTTGACCGTGAGGCATGGTGGTCTGGAGCGGTCAGGGTGTCCTCACTGGAGCCTCGTTCCACTTTCGCGGGGTCGACATCCATATGTTGGCCATTACCGTTGCTTGTTTTTGGAGGGGAATCGACGTTGCTCTGAGTACCGCTGTAAAGGCCCATTGTACTCTTGATTCCTAACAGTTCGGGTTGCATTAGAGGATGCGATTCGTCGGGGTCTGATGCATGTTCCGAATGTAAAGTTTGCAATGCCTCCTCCAGCGAGCGAATTCGATCACTCATTTCTTGAATTTTACCGTGAAGGTGTTCTGTATTTGCGAGTATGAAACGCGTTCCCTTACCCGAGACGAGCACGCCTGCATCGGATCGTTACAGTGAATATCAGAAATTACGGAGATTGGTCGTGATATGACGAACCATCAGGGCAGATTTCCGCGCAACCGCGTTTCTAGACACAGTTGAGCATTGGCGGTAAGAACACGTAGAGAAATCCGAAAACATACCTTGCAAGACGCACAAGGAAAGCTACGGTCACACTAAGTCCGCCGTACCGAGCGGTCAGGGTCAAAGGCAGAATGAACGCAAGTCAGAACGAACCTTCAACTTGAGTCTAAACGTCAGGATGCGGTCAACGTCTGTCCCTTGCCCGAACCCAGTTACCCTCACCTTCGGCATTCACAACATGATAGGGGGGTCTTGAATGGAGGATTAGAGCGCATAAAGCTGGAGGAAGATGACTAACCTTTTTGCCTCCAGGCTTCTTTGAAACTATTCCGTCAGCGATGAAAATGTGGTCGAGCGGTGCGTTGTTGACGAATTGGTGTTCCTCATGTTCAGTGTGGAGCCTTTGGGCGGCATTGCTAGACTTCCTAGCGCGCTTGAGGGGACGAGGAGAGTCATTGTGGTCAAAATCGAGGGACGAGCCGGGGGGAGGCATTGGGCGCACGACTGCGCGGAATTCGGAGGGGGCCTGGTGTGGTAGGTTGATAACCAAGGCGGACGGAGATCAGCAAAAAGGTTTCGTATAGAGAAAAGGCACGTACATATACTCGTGTTACAGATCAGGTAATGTCAGATGCACCCGGGCATCCTTACCAGCCCAATGGGAATTTGAGTAATCGTCCAAAGCCCCCAAATATACATCTGCGCTCCCATGGCCTCCTGGGAAAGGAAACATAAAAGTCTGGTGGCTGCGGAGGAATCAGTTGCCACTGGCGCGTGCCGAACCGCTACTGAGGCTCCCACCAGGTGTCATCCTGCGTTCTTCAAAATAGCATTTGCATCACTGATACCGCGACTGAATGAATGATGGATCTTTCCACCGCACGCTGACTGCCCCCAAGCTCTAATAAGGTGGACAAATGGTCTGGACACTGTGACCTCTACGAGCAGATCGAGCGCACAGACAGCAACATCCGCGCAACGATGTTATGAGACGAACTGACCAAAGTTGACACATCAATTTCGTCGGTGATGCTTCGGGGGTCCGTTTGGGGACCTGCGACAACAAAAAAAGATCATCTGGAACCAGGTTTCGGCCACAAAATATGTATGGATTGATCAACCTCGAGTCTCGTCTCGAATGCGCTCAAAACGAATGCCTGAAGCAAGACGAACCTCTTGGGTTACCGAAATTTGTGAGTCCATCAGCAATTTTGGAGCACGGCGTTTTCCGAAGTCATGACACCTTTTGAGTTGTGCCTTGTTCATGTCTTTTGTTATTTTCCTATGTTCTTCAGGTGAATTTCCGTATATATAGACGCGGAAGAAGGTGCGGAGACTGCATTTATAGAGTCACTTTGACAGTGGAATCCACTCGGAAACCCCCTTGTGGTTTTCATCAGTTGAGCAGCGCACCCCGTAGAAGATGTATGCCGCAATGCCGAAGAGCGGAGTTGATGAACAAATGTCATCTTCTATGAGGGACATTCTGGCCTGCATTCTCTTCAAATACTTCAATCAGACCAGTGAACTAGAACAGAGATGTAGCATACTTTCAAACTACCTCTTTTACACAGTGACACTGGAATCAGCCTCAAGAAACTTAACTTGGGACCAAGAAATGGCAATCACGCCGAAATTCCCACACTAGATTCGGCAGCACGGCAGACTATTACAGAAATGTTTCTCACCAATTCTTCGAGAACATCAAAGCTTCGGGAACGGGGGGTTTACCGAAAGATTCATCTGAATTTAATAGGCAGAACTAAGACTGCGCAAGCTCGATGCTCCAATGCCAGCAAGTCGCCAAACCAGAAACGAGGATTTGGTTTCAAGTTCTCTGTGGCTGCTATACGGCACCTCCAAGCAAAAGGGTCTTCGATACCCGCGCATAGATGGCGATGGCGATTCAGAGGTGATTTCGAGTGTGGAGAAACAAGGGCTGGGAGTCGGTGTTTGCGTCATCTGTGCAACATTGATAAAATATTTTGGAGAGGCAAATATCTAATTCTACATAGACTTGGAGAACCGAGCGAAACGGCAGCGATTTTCATCATGTTCAGTCGACGTTGTATTAACCCGGCAACGCTGAACTATTTGAGGCCTGGACCTGACGATCTTCCTTGGCCCAACCACGACGCTTTCACGTCGGTAACGCCTGGAGCGAGATAACCCTCGATATGTCTTCCTCAGTCCCAACTAGTAGCTATATAAAAACCCTTCCATCACCCAGCTATTTACGGTTCATTCTAGCATTCTCTTGATCATTCAATGACTTCAGATCATACCATTCAAGTATTTCCAATCATATTCAATATACAACTACTGAAGGGTACACCCATGCGAGAGGTGCACTCGAGGCGCGCCGCACACATTTCACGCCACACTATCTTGACAAATGCATTAGGAAAGCCGCCTTCCTAAAGGGCGTACCGTAAAGCCAAGCGTGGAGGAGCTCGCTGTTGGAATGCTCAGAAACACAACGATGGTTATCAACGATTAGGCTCTCGGAAATAGCACTACTCTAGGTTTTCTCCGGGCACATCGGTGGACTCAGGTAAGGGAATGCGCTTAAAACGGCTTCAGGGTCACACCTTGACAGAGCTTGACGGCCGTATAAAGATCAGGAGGGATTAGCGTGGATAGACTTTCTCGCGTGCTCATTCACATGGCGTTTCCGTTCTAACAGAGCAGGTCCAGCGGGGGGAATGCTGAGGGCTGAACAGTGCATCCATTCCTAGTACACAATATTATTAGCAGACTTTGGACTCACACTTCAATTATTATGCAGCTGGAAGAATTGTGATGATCACTGACATATGCATTCATTGTATCTGACTCACTCCAAAGGACTTCTGCATCACATGCGACGAACCATTCCTGTGTCCATGCACCATCTGCTACACGCTCTTTCTTATCTCGTTGCCTTGGACCCAGACAGCCCCTCGATTCCTGGTATCGCCGATGCACCACCATTTTTCGATATGCTCAACGCTAATAGGCGCGCTGGGTGTCGAGCTATTCTCTACCGTCCCGGTACCATCGGATTCAAGGTCAAAATAATCCAGAGCGCCTACGCCTTCTTTCGTTTCGAAATCGTACAAGCGAACTAAAAGTGTAGAGATGAGCTACATCATAGATTGTTCGATAAATAGAACATACTTTCTTGCGCATCGAACGGCGCTCCAATAGTAAACATTCCTTGCAGGCCCAGCGCCTGTGATCCACCCCTCGTAGCGAGAAAAAGAGCCTCCTTCCAATCAATAGATCTGTCCCCAGGTTCAGAGCCCATCTGCCGCTGGCCCTCACGTATGCGAGAAGTTGACACCGCCTGTCTCATGGCGTTCATAATATCGAGACTGTACCCGCCTGCTACGTCGGTCCCGAGCCCCACTTTGACGTGCTGATCCAGTGCTTCACGCAGAGGGAAAGGCTTCGCAGAAAAATAGGCATTTGAAAGTGGGCAATGGGCGATGGACGTCCCCTTCGCAATAAGCCGCTCGAACTCAGGCGCTCCGAGGAAGGTACAATGCGCTTGCACCGTTCTGGGCGTCAGAAGGTTATTCTGGTTGGCAAGCATTCAGCCACTTATTTTTGATTAATACTGCTGCGCAATACCTTGTCAAAAACGTCGATGTCCTCTACTCCCCGGAGTGCCCGCACCCATTCCACCTGATCCTTAGCCTCGGCGAGATGACTCTGAACTTTGACGTTCAGCGTCTCTGAAAGGTCTCCCAATCCTGACAACAGCTCGTCTGTGCAGGTCGGAACAAACCGAGGTGTCAAGACCGGTTCTACGATTCTGTGGGACTCCGGGAGGTGCGCAACGAGTCCATGACAATGCTTGACGAATGAGCGCGCGTTCTCCAGAGAAACAGCAGCAGACGGCTCGACGTATGTCTTTGTGAGAGACCCGGGGGACGTGATGTCAATGTCCATCGAAAGCTTCCCGACGAATGCCCGAATGCCCGCAGAGTACATGCACTCCGCAAGAATCAAGCTATGAGTGTCGACCGGCAAAATCTATACATTATATTCTGCCGGTACGCAATAAATAAATCAAACTTACTTTGTCTCTTCTTTGATCGTCCCAAAAAGAACGACAGTTCCAGTTCCATTCTCTTTGAGGCGCAGCGCGAGGCGGGTGTAAACGCGTCGCGCAAGGGCGCTGTCCTCATCCATACGCGACTCTGCTTTGAGGGCGTATCTATCAAGCCACTGCATCAGAGGGAGATCGAGACCAGTTCCTTGATACAAAAATTGGGGTGCGTGTAGATGCAGATCGCAGAAGGTCGGCATGATGAAAGATCCATTAGGCACCTCTATGACTGGAGGCCCAGTGTTCGTCTCAACTTTCCTTTTGGAGTCCGGTTCACTGTGAGGGGAGAAGAAGGCTATGTATCCATCCGAGTTGACCTCTGGAAGCAATGCGAATCAGTGCCGTACCCTGCTCACGACGACTGAGAAGTACGATAAGTATGTGAATCACATTCACCCAATTGTACCCATCTCCTGATAGTGACATTCGGATTTTCCGATGATATGTCAAGAAAACCACAGTGGGTAAAGAGCTGCTTACCTAGAAGATAGTCATGAAGAACTTCCAATGACTTGAGTCGAGGTGTATGTACAAATGTTCCTCTGATGAGCATCTTATCAAATCAACATCCAATTCTGCGTGGGTGATCGATTGTACACAACTCTCAGGCAGTTATAGCCTTTAATTATGCACGTTACAGATAGCCAGCTAATTTTTTGCTAATGAAATGGATCTGTCGGACTGCGCGCTGATTGTGTAAGGGGAGGTAGGAGAGATGTATACATGTTGTGCTGCCAAAGTTATTACCGGACGTTGCCGAAAAGGACGCCGGCAACTTCCATGAAGCACATCAAGGCAGCCTTCGACCAGACTGGATATTTCAGACCAAACAACGTAAGGAAAATGCGCAGAATTCATGAATGGTTAGTATAACTCAGCTGTAACTGTATGGCGATCTTATAGACACTGACAGACGATATTGAGCGAGATAATGCATATATTATTTGAGATACACAAAATCTATCGGCGCCCGGCTATATGTATGTGAAGAATAAAAGCGTAGTAGTGAGACTGTAAGTAATATAGCCGTTCGCTGATAGCTACAGTAATACTAGCTAGAGCTACGACCCAAGGTCTCAACCACTAATCAGAAATAGAAGAAGAGTGAATGTTCAATGGACGAAGGGTAGGAAGGAATCGGCCAGGATGGATAAAGTTGGTTGTGTAGATGGTGAGCACTATCATCATTCCGTCCAACACGTCTGAAGGTTCATGGTTAATCAAGTTTCGAGAGGGCGCAGAAAGTGTTGGGACTCACTGAAGTAAATCTCGGTCCTGATAATTCGTCCCTGCCATCCACCTGCCAGTTCAATGACACGATACAAGCCACTTTGGAAAAAAATAAGCATCGAGGTAACCTTCGCAAAAGCCGCAATTTGACTCACCGAATGAAGAGACAAGTGGTAGTGAAAACGAGTGCATAAGTCATAACCCTGAGCTTGGGAGTAAACTTTCCAGGAGCATCCCTTGCGAGTGCTCTATGCCCATCGTCACCTCCGATCATTTGAAAGGCCGCCTCCGACGAGATGTCTTCTTCTTTGTAGCGTAAGAAGTAGTCGACCGTGCAGGCAGAGAAAACGACGATGATAACTGAGTTTTTACTCCACAGTCAGCCAGCTAATTCCAACCAGGATCGACAAGGGCTTACTGAGTTGGAAAATAATACCAGCCAACATGATATTGGATCCCTGGAAACGTCAATTTTGGCGCGTTTTTCTGTGAAAATCTACTCACTGTCATGGCTCCTGCTGAAGTACTGGCGCTAGCGGCAATCCCTCCTCCCCCTCCTTGCACAAGAAGTGATATGACATCCTATAGCGATATCTTAGATGATGGACGCTCAACTTGTGTTCTGACTCACGGAAGACGTAAAAATGATCGTGTCTAAAAAGAGGGGAAATCAGTGGTGAATTAACGGAGAGGGTGAATTGCTGGCATACACAGTCTAGGGTTAATGCGACTGTATCTAGGACCTAAAGCCCTCACTAGTCTCCCAAAGATGACGAAGTTCGAGGCAAGAAGAGGAGTAGGGCCGAGCACGGTGGTCGAGATTCTGGATGAGGAGGTGTGAGAACGAAATCCACAGCATGCTGCTACCACATTGTCAACGCACTGAATCTTGTACGGAGTCGACGCATCTGGGTTGATGCTCGACCAAATCCGACTCGCCCATCCCACCATCTCAAAGAGGCCACAGAGCACCGCGGTGAGGATCATGAACCAGGTGCGGTACTTGATGGCTTGCGTCAAGTGCACCACTGTCAAAGGCGAAATTAGTCCATATTTCGGTGAACAGATGAGTGTAAAACTGTATCGTACGGGTAGAGACAGAGAAGAGAATGAAGAAAATGATTGCAACTGGTTTAGAGGGAACATAACCATATAGATTAACCGAATTGGAATCTGGAGGAAGGAAGTGTCAGTGAAAGAGGAAAAGTTAGCTTGTCGAAGTCTGACCTATAGAGTCAGCGAGGGCCATGTTGTCCTAATTATCTAGTAAAGAGTGAGAGTAGTTGAATGCTGGACAGCTCCAGCGAATGGTGTCTTATATATAAAACAAAAGACCTGCCGATAGAGAAAGAGACCGTCTATTCTAGCCAGCAGAGCTTTCGAATTCCAGAAAGACAAATGCGGACGGATGTCCGCAGTCAAGCTGTTGTAGAGGTTCAGAAATTGGTTCCCGCAGTGGTATACACCTTCTCATTCAATAAACCTCTGCGGCGCAGTAGCTTTCAGTCGAACTTTAGATTATCCATCGTCTACTGAGAACTTGTAAGAGCTCAGGCAGGCCGATGATACGGACAACACCTCCTCCTCCACCTCCTTGTCTTTCCCCGCAGCAAAAATGGCGCAGTACATAGGGTCTAAGATATCGTCCCTCCGTAGTGGTTACATCAGGGTTGCCTAGTGGTGTGGTTTTAATGATAATCAAGAGTGCCTTGGCGGTCTGCCGTTCCGGTGCCGCACAAATCCGCGATTTTTTCCACGCGTTTGTGGGTTCAAATTGGAAACTCTTACTGTATATGGTAATACTAAGACAAAATGACGCTAAGGCACAACTAAGGCAAATTGGAAAAGTGCGATTTTCTGTTGGTCCCCAGGACGAAGCCTTGTCGTTTTACGCAAAATCTGTTTCTCGCTAACTTGTGTTTGAGTTACGTCCAGGACATACTGACGGCTTGCTTCAAGCTGCGGGTGTGGAAGTTTCAATCAGCATGAACAATTCGTGAACAGCCCTCAGCGCAATGTCGTCCAAGAATAACAATTGAAACTTTTACCCAAAGAAAGAACAAAGGTTATGTGCGCTGAATCTTAAACGGCGTTCACCCAAATATCCGAGTTCGCCATGCGTCGAAGTCGGTGTGTAGGCGCATGTGTGCACATCAGGGGTAATGTGCCTTTTTCCGCAGTACACAAGAGTACACACGCGTGAGGGACTGACGAACGCCAAAAATGACACTATAGATCCCGGTATATATCAACGTATTAAGCCAGAGCAAGTAAGTATATATAAGTTGGAATACATATACTGTTACATCGTGACTCGTGCTAGACAAAATATAGCAACAAATTGACAACAGTAGTTGATTCGCTTCAAGCAGAGGCGGTAGACTTCAAGTCATGTGCAGACGAGGTTTTGATATTGTCAAGGGACGGAAGATAGACGCCTGGATGGATAAAGTTGGTGGTGAAGATAGTGAGGACAACCATCATTCCATCCAATACGTCTATAATTTCATGTATATCAGATACGGCAAACCAAGACCGTAAAAGATCATTCGGGACTTACTGAAGTACACTTGAGTCCGGAGGATCCTTCCATGCCAACCACCCGACAACTCAATAATTCGGTAGACGCCGCTGCGGAATAATGAGATTAGCATTTAGTTTACAGTATATTGTGATGCAGCATACCGAATGAAGAGACAAAGAGTGGTAAAGACAAGGGCATAGCTCATTATCCTGAGCTTTGGAGTGAAATTTCCAGGAGAGTTGGTCAATGTAGCAGAAGAGTCGTTTGCGTCATCACGTCCCATCAATTGAAAGGCAGCATATGAGGACACATCCTTCTTGTAGCGTATGAAATAGTCAACGACACAGATAGAAAAGATGACGATGATGACTACCAGAGTGACAGAAGTTTAGCAGATATATACAACGAAATCGGGTGGAAGCTTACTCAGTTGAAAGGTAATTCCGCCTAACATGATTTTAGCGCCCTGAAGGATATAAAGTCAGATTTGCTAATTCTAAATCATCGGTAGAAAATATTCACATACTCTGTTTGCGCCTTCCAGCGTATCAGCGCTAGCCGCGACCCCACCTCCAAGCCCCTGTACGACTAGAGATGCAACATCCTGAACAAAAAAAAATTAGACGAATAACGGATAGCCCCACGAAGCAACCGACTGAAGAAGTGAAGATGATGGTGTCTACAATATCGAGCAAAATCTTCAGGCGTGAGTTGAAGCTAGTTGGTAGAAGACTTACATAGTCTAGGATTGATTCTGCTGTATTTTTGACCCAGTGCGCGCACGATACGTCCGAAAATAACGAAATTAGCAGCAAGGAGAGGCGTAGGTCCAACAACAGTAGCTGTGATCCTGAGGGAGAAATTAATTGGTCTCGCAGTATTGCAGATCATAAGCGCCAACGCACTGGATCTGGAAAGGTGTCGACGCCAGAGGAGACATGCTCGACCACAGCCTACTCGCCCATCCCAATACCTCAAGGCATCCGCAAAAGAATGTGGTGAAGAACAAGAACCAAAGGCGGTATTTGATAGCTTGTCCAAAGTGGGCCACTGATTTGATAAACACATTCCCAAGGTCAACACATCGAAGCAAACTGGATCGGAGCGAGGCGCACAGGTAGAAATGGAGAATAAAGAAAGGAAAATGATAGCAATGGCTTCCGAAGGTATATATCCATATAATGCGGTATCTGGTTCAGTCAGGTCCGCAGCTTAAATTTCCGAAAATCAAAATCAGTGAATCGTGCGAGGCGAAACGAATCGAAAGCTCTCACTGGTCCCGTTGTTCGACATGACTGCTAGCGTTCAACGGTAGTATGTGCAGTAAAGAGAGGTGATTAAGGTATTATGTCAATGCTCCCTGCGTCCCCGTCCCTTATATAACAGCAAGAAACAACTGAAACGACAGCCCATAGTGTGATAAGCATCGACCTTCAGGGATCAGAAAGTGCTCACAACGGGCAAGAAAATAGACAAAGCCGGCTGGGGGCCGTTTCCGCAGCGGCACTGCTTCATGTCTTAGAAGCTTACTAATCGGTCCCCGCAACGGCTTCACTGCCTCGTTGACGCCGAAAAGATCAGTGAACGGAGGCAGAAAGTGGGGAGCGCTTGGGCAGAGCCTCTACGCGCAGCACGCGCGCATGGCAATCTTGACTACTTCACCGCAGCCTGGGGGCGCAGCATCATGTTATCTACCTGTCTTCACTGAAGTCTGACAGACTTTCAACAGTGCCATTGGAGTTGCATGGTAGCTGTTGTGTTGCCGAGGAATGTGCTGATCGTGCCTGCACCGCCCGTCGATGGATCACTGGGTCTAGGTTGGTAATTATTTCTATATATGGTAATACCCCGACGCTTATTTTTACTGCGATCTTACTTATACTCCGTCCCTTGGAAACAAGCCTGCATTTTAGGCGTGCACGTAACCAATAAAAACATTTGAAGTCGTCGTCGAATATGTAGCTTCGTCTCGCCGACGCTGAAAAGGCGATGATACATGCTGCTTAGAGAGATAATATTTTGAGCACGCAGAATGTTGAATGACGAGTCGTCCAATGACGACAAAAGCTTACATTTATATATAGAGATGCTATATTTACCACGACCTAATGATGGATTTTGTAAATAGAACTATGCCACTTCCTGTGTTGGGACCAGATTGAGATTTAAGCCAGTGGAAGTGAATGTGTACAAATTGACATAACTTGGGTGAAGTGTCGGGGAGGAAAAGTAGGAAATAGAACTGTGAGTAGTTATGGAGTTGCACACGGTACGAGTGGATTACCAGTATCATCCATTTTCCCCTGCTGTGTCGATAAATAAACACTGCGAGCAGGTATCTGTATTCAACGTTACGTCCATCTGATAACAAATCTTCTCATAGGTTTTTATGAACTTGTGCCATGAAGCATTGTGGATACATCCTGCAAGGAAATAAGCGTGCATGCAATGAATGAATGATGCGTCCAAGTTGCGTCATATCCCCGACATTCTAACTAATACGTGTTGTTTGTATGACTGCACTCGTTAAAATTTAAGGTGCACGCGACATAGGAAGTGGAATTGGATGAAAGGCAGATCACTGATTACTTCTTAATACATAGATTTTTTTAGATTTCTTGTCCAAGGTAGCGCCAGACAGCAGCTCAATCATCAGCGACATGAATGATCGCCTTCGCTTTATTTGTACCCTTCTGCACAGCAAGGAGCACCTCACCGACCTTATCCAGCCCATTCCACACCTCTTCGCGGTGCTTGATCTCTCCAGAAACGACCAGATGCGGGAGCGTGGCGAAGAAGTCTTTACTCCACCTGGACTCCAGACGATTCACGATGAACCCATGCATACTAATTGACTTGGCGATTACTTGGAAAATACGCTGAATAAGAGGGTGAGTAAGAGGTGAATAAGCAAGCTGGGTGCAATAACGAGTTTATGCCTTACTTTGGAAGGCGCGCCGTAGCCACTGTTGTATCCAGAGATCATACCGCACTCCTGCAATTATTTGTGTAAAGAGAGCCGAGGCGACGGGTAGGAAAGATACGTACGATGAACCTCGCGTCGACATTGGCATTGTCCAAAGCAGCATCGAGGGTCTCGCCTCCAACATTATCCCAGTAACTGCAACGCGAGGCTATAAATAACTCAATGCGTTGGAAGTATTAAGCAAACGTACATGTCAATGGGGCCCTCCTTCTCCAACACCTCCGTGACGCTTGTAGTCTTGTAGTTGAAGGCAACATCAGCTCCGATATCCTTCATAAACTGGACCTTCTCCTCTGATCCAGCGGATCCGATGACTTTCAATCCAGCGCGTTTCGCGAGTTGGATTACAAGGCTATAAGTGTATCAGTCGTGTGGTCTTAATGTGATCTAACACAACGTACGATCCGACCGGGCCTGGGAGGGTTTAAGGAATCGGTGACAATGAAGTATGTCTCAAAAACGATCACATACCAGCGCCTGTAGAAACGAATACGATCTCCCCCTGATAGAAAGGTATCACTGGCGTGAAGCCACATCGCTGACAGCGCATCTTACCTTCTTGGCTTTGGCGTACTCGTTCCAAGCCATGAAAGCTGTCTTTCCTGTGAGACTACATGAGCGTCATTTGCAAGGATCTGAGGGATATTGCAAACGAACCTGGCATGCCCAAAACGCCAAGGAAAGTGGACCACGGCAGCTTGTGAGGGTTGTCCAAGATTTCGAGATAGGTAAGGTCTTTGCGAATAAAGTAGTTTTCGTGGCCTGTGAGAAATTCAACGTTCGAGTCCAGAGAGAGATCATACAGAACGAAGACTGCTTACTGAATATTCCATAGACATGGTCTCCGACTTTGACATCGGGGTTTTCAGAACGTAGGACAACGCCGACACCGTGGCCAACAAGGCTGTAGGGGATAAGATCAAGGTCAGTATATAGTAGGCATGAGAAGACACCATCAGACGTACGGTTCGCCGAGGGGGAAAGGAGGGCTGTATGATTTGGCTGAGGGTTCCCTCATGCGACCCCTCATATAGGGGTCGATGGATAGATCCAAGGTCTTGATCAGGATGCCGCCATTGAGGGGGACGGTTTCAAGGTCGATAGTTTTGGTTGTGTCATAGACAACGGTCTTTCCAGGTTCAGGGAATCCTGTAGATGCAGTATGTTGGACTTGAAATCCATGATCAGGAGAGTGCACAACGTACCAGTTGGAACGGAGTTGAAGATAACACGGCCGTTGGTTGCAGGAGACATTGCTAAGAGATGTGTGAGATGGAAATCGTCGAAGATGTTTTGCCCGAATCTTGTCTTATAGGCAGCGCCATCTGCTGTCTCGAACCGGTTGTGTCAGTTGCCGACTATGACGTCGGCTCTGCAGATGGTTCACCAATTACAAAGGCCATGTGGAGGCAAGACGGAAAGCCCCAGAAGTCGGTTGCAAATCAGGGAAAAAGGATCAACTTTAGGCGGATACCTTGGTAGACCTTGGTAAGCTATGAGAAGCCTTTGTCATGGATGAGAAATGAGCTCATAAGTGCAAGGGAGGTTGGGCCGGGGACTGGGCCAAGACTGAGTTTCGTTGACAAAGACTCTCGCTTCACAAGGGATACCATTTTGCTTCATATGACCCGACCGTAGCAAATTAGGCGCCCGCGCGCGGCGCAATGCCACACTCGAAAAACTTCCGAGGTTGCGATAGCTTTGGCATAGTTCGAAGTCAAAATCGACTGCGCAATCACTTGATAATAGATATGGACTTCTTGATTTGTAACAATAGACACCATTCGCACGTTGCTGGATTGTGGTAAAGATTGTACTGGACAGCTTAGGTGTTGCGCGTCTATGAGTAGGAGAATAGATATCAGAGTATTGTCGAAGTTGTGTTAAAGGAGGTTGGGACTTAGCAGCCAGGTAACGTAGTGCTTGTAAGCATTAAGATAACTGTTTATGAGTATTACATCATCAAAGCACACAGCGTCAGAGCCAACTTCTTGGACACGTTCACTTCCATTCTTTATCATATTTCCCAGTTTTCTCGCTACAATTCACCATGACGCGGATACGAGAAGTATGGGCGCCTAATTTGGAGGCGGAAATGAACAACATACGAGATCTAATCGACAACTTTCCGTATGTCGCAATGGTCGTATCGTGTTTACTGCGAAACTCCCAGTCTCCCAACTTACTGAGACTCAGGACACGGAATTTCCAGGAGTAGTCGCGCGACCCATTGGAAACTTTAAGACGTCGTCAGACTATCATTACCAGACGATGCGGTGTAATGTTGACCTGCTCAAGATCATTCAAGTTGGTATTACACTAGCGAACGAGGAGGGAGAGTTTCCGCAGGAATGCTCTACTTGGCAGTTCAATTTCAGATTTAGCCTCGCGTATGTTCTCTGTCCTGTCTTTTGAATTTATGCGTTTTACACTGACGCTTTGTATGGGACTAGAGAAGACATGTTTACCCCAGACTCTGTGGAACAACTGCAGAAAGCAGGAATTGACTTTCAGCGACATGAAGAGTTTGGTATCATCCCAAACGATTTCGCCGAGCTTATGATCACATCTGGGATGGTTCTATCGCGCGATACTCGATGGATATCTTTCCACAGGTATGCATACACGGACAATGACTTTTACTTCTCGTCTGCGTGGTCAAACGCCTGCCTGAATTCTATGACGGCTCGTCTCACTTCAAAACTGATTTGGTTCCATTTGATCATTTCTAGTGGTTATGACTTCGGATATTTCGTCAAACTTCTCACAGCCGAATCCCTACCAACAACAGAAGATGCTTTCTTTGCGCTGCTGAAGATATGGTTCCCAACCGTATACGATATAAAGTATATGACGCGAGCGGCGAAAGACCTGAAAGGAGGGCTACAAGACGTTGCAGATTATCTCGGGGTATGTTTATGCTAACTCCCACTCAAAAACATTTCTGAATTACGTCACGTTCCTAGGTAATGAGAATAGGCGCGAGCCAGCAGGCGGGCTCGGATTCTCTACTAACGGCATCGACGTTTTTCAAAATCCGGGAACGGTACTTTGACGACCAGATCGACGATTCGGAATACTCGGGCAAACTATACGGCCTGGGACAAACATTCACCGCGTCCAATGGCCTGGCTGATCCTGCGCGAGGGGGAGCAACAATCGCAGAGCGAGAAGACCGTGGATCTGCGCGAGATGTGCACAATCAAACACCTGGGCCAAATAACACTGGATCCCAGCAGTCTCAAAATGTGAACATGTCTCTAGGACCTATGTCCGCCGGTATGCAACCTGGGATGACACCTGGTTATGGCCCGATGGGAAATGGACCTCCTAGCTACATGAGAACGATGGTAGGAGGAGGGCGATAATTAATACCTTGGGTTATCTCGGCGTTCTTCTTTGTGTTTTTCCCTTTGTTGTATCTCTATTTTATTAGGCATTCTTTTACCCCCAATTGAACCACATACTTAAGCAAGATATTAACTCCCCAAAATAAGCTCCAGTTCGAGTTGTCGAAACGCTCATCTTTCATCTTTCTCACGTGACTACTTCTCAAACTCTAACTTTACTGAAACTCCCTAGATTCGAAAGAGAAATTGGGGCAGGTTCATATAGTCTTGTCTATAACGACCGTCTTCCATCTCATGCGTATTTCCTCGACTTTCCGAACAAATTTACTGCCTCCCGAACCCTGACTTCGCCGTCATATAAAGAGCCATGTACGCTACACCAAGCCTTCACACAATAATCCATGAAATGGACCATTCAATTCGAAAGAAAATAATCACAGCATGGGGATACAGGGAGCTCATGCATCGGGTTCATAAAAGGCTGAGGATGCGAATTTAGTGCAGAATTAATACGGCCAGTGGTGAGTGACTTGTTGGGAGGTTTATTCGCCTTTTCTACTCCCCAGAATTGTGTCCACCGGGAAGCAAATTCAGCGGTCAGCATTCGGCCAGCGAAGGTGTACAGATCTCAAAAACTGTTGATATATCTCTGGGAAGAAGATATGCTGTCTGATGCTGCCTTGTTCGCTGTTAGCGAGCCACACCAGGCGGACGGTCTGGAACAAGGCCAGCTTCCTGGTGTATAAAATTTCCAAGAGTTTGCCACTGGCCACAACGTCAATGCACGGCGCTTGCACATACATGGAAACTGGACCCACTCATTCCTAATTGAAGTTTACCGCGAACAGCGCGAGGAATTAGAAAATTCAGGGGCGACTGTGGCGGCCGCCGCCGTCAGTGGGTAAACTGAGGGGTTGGTGAGTAATTGTGCTCTTTTGCCGTCTGAGCTAAAACTTACCTACTGAAATCAGGTAAGGAGGCGCGCATTTTGACCCATGCGGCGCTTGCAATCTAGGGAAGAGGACAGATATGTTTTATCTGAAGTCGGTTCTACTTTGTCGGCTCTACCTCACCGCCTCAAATAACCACCTCAGGGTTAGTAAAGCTACTGACGATCAACAATCCATCGGCGACAGTATGTGGATGGGATATTCTGAGCTGCCTTGCTCTATCAACCTGTTCATCGTTTTCGAAGCCGACTTGGATGACAATGATATCGACGCACTGGTGAGAACACGATCGAGTGAGCGAGCACGATGGGGAACCGCACAAGCTTCAAGATTCAAGGGTCACCGGTTTTCGTCCATGGTCTGCTGACCATCGATACAAGCGTCTTGAAAATTACACAGTAGTAAGTATTATGCTTCAGCATCCACTGGCGTATACTGACTTGACAACACTGCCACTGCCGCGAAAACTCGAAGGTCGCCCAAAGCAGACTGCTTCTGAAAGCATATATCAATCCGTAAGGAACCAAGTAAGTAATACATCGACTTAGTGAGAATGTATGAACTATACCTTCAAATGACGACAAAGATTGTTCGATGGGGCATGCTCCGCAAATGAAAAGGAAAGAGCCTTCCTCGACGAACAGGTTTGTGTTTTGTCTACATAGCGGCAGTGATCTGACTCTATCGTTTATGTTGAACCCCATAGCATCAGGGCAACGACTTACTGTACACAGTTCCCCATACTTCGACTCTTGAGATTCCCTTGGACTTCTACGACCTTGTCTACGACTTCCCTCCTACAACGAAAGCAGAACAATTACCATCGATCCACTTGTAACGTGCGAATATGTGCTAGAGCCGTCAGCTCGCTCTGGAATGCGTGATTATAATCAGAAATCAACGATTGAAGGTGAAAACGCGATACTTACATGTTTACGGCTAAGCCCGAACAAGAACGAAGGTTCACAGAAACTAGCAACAATCAGCTCGTCTATATAAGGATCCAACGACCCCAAAGACGCTAATCGCAGTCATCCATCGCAAGAGGGCCTCGGCCGACGACATGCGCACAGTATGTCTCCAGACACAGGAAGCCCTCAAAGACTGGATTGCCCACGTTTAGCGGCGTCGGGGACAGGTGGTCATCAAAGACACGTCTGTCTGCCTAGAACCTCGGCCAAATATGACATCAACGAAATAAAAACACGCTCACCGAGGAAAAAAGGTAACAAATTTTGGATGTATCAAGGTGGGAGACTGGCGAATCATGGTACCAACACGGTACGTGCGGCCTATAGTCGCTCCAAATACAGACCGTCATGAAAGTGACGGTAGGGAAGTGCCCACGCATTATGAAAGTCGTCTCAATCAGATGCTGGACTGCATGCGGATATCTGGGCAATGCCTGAGCTTTTCTTGTCCGCTTGATTTTTTTTCGGTTCGACGTATGGCGGTCAACTACGCTCGGGACTACTTTCGGTACGACGAATGCTGAAAGAAAAGCTAGGGATGAGACTGGTGCTACCTGGGCAGCTTATGAACCTGTTTTTTCTACGACTTTCATCTCGCTCTTTAAGGAAGAGTGCACGGATAATTTGTCTCAATTCCACACATGGACCGTGTGATGAAACTGCATGGATAAGCCCCGTTTCGCGCAAGCGGCGTTCATACAATTCAAGTCGTGGTTTTTTTCTGAACAATGCTAAAGGCTTCTTGGTCTCCAAAGGTGGAAAACCCCGTCGACTCAAAGATATTGGCCCTGCTTCCATGCTGCGCTGAGAAGGGTCGAACAAGCCACACAATTTCCAAATAAACTGTATTGCGGTCTGCGGTTCTGCGGCATCATTCTAAAGTTCTATACGACATTCTTAATTCGCCGCATTTCTGGGTCTCTCGAAGAAGTTTGAACATAGACATCCTTCTGGAGACCCACAAAACGTCAGCAAACGAGCGACTTATGTCGTGGATCCATACGTTCGCAATGTCGATCGTCCCCTGAAAGAATTCTCCAAGGTTGACGTTTTGCATCGTGAACCCACCAACTGAGTAGCGGATTCGCATGCATGTCAAGAGATACGCCATCATCATGACCTCCAGTCCCACAATAACCTTTGCGAAATATTGCCTGTTGGAGATTTTCTCTTCGCTGATGATCTTGTGTATCTTTGTCACGGAAAATTCTACATACCCCTATCTCTTTTCTCTGTGCAAAGTGCAAAGATGAATCGGGATTGTCTCGACGTATGCACGTACAACGAAGAGTACATGACGAGCGATGGAAATTTCAAGGACAGATTCGAATCCAGCTCGTGTTTACGCCTCGTAGACAAATGAGCAATCGCCTAGGCCGGCACAATGAATCTGAAAACCTATCTGGACACTGAGCCTTTTCCCTGGGCTGTTCAGATGCGTACAAATGCCGTACAGAAAAATCGGAATTTTTTCGTTTTGCCAGGCTGGTGAATGTATGGATGGATGTATGATAATAGGAACTGCGACTAAGCGACTCGGTTATTCTGCATTGTCTGGTCCTTATTTCTATCCCCGGAAATAGAAATCTATCGTTGCATAGTCCACCATGTTCGCAGGTCCAGAAAACATACTTAGCACCAAAATTTAGCACCTGGGGTCTGGCAAATTTTCAAGTCAATGATGCTGGCTTATTCGCTACACAAATTCTCGCAGTCTTGTCCCACATCGTGTCCAGAAATGATCCCACAAAAAGTCTAAATCATGCAGGCCCTCTTTCGCCGGCCTGTCGTAGTTCTCAGAGGCGCTGGCTTCCTCGCGGTGCTTGACTTCGTGTTCATCTGTTGGCCGACTTGGGATGTAATCGTGGATTGATTATCAGATGGACTAGGACAATCTAAGCGACTCTGATTCATTGCTTGTTACCGCAAGGCCTGAGCACCATCTCATCTCGACGCCAAAACGCTATGAATAGGTTTAATACTATGATAAGAAGGTGATTGCTCATATAGATTCGACCTTGAATCTAACGTGAGTCAATTTAGTCGGGTGATATCCGTAGTGTACTGACATAATTGCTGGGGAAAATCCCTTTTCTTCCTTGAGCATTATATCCTAGGTCCGATGGGTTAATTGCTTGATTTTGTTCGCCATTCTACTGACTCGCACCTTCGGACCAACCATCGCCATAGTTGTCTCCGCCTCTCGGGCCACTGGTGAGTTCCAGGGTTTCGCCGGGCTGGAGGCTGAGCTCATCGGATCCCTGCGCCTTATAGGGATAAAGTGCTCTTGCTGAAAAAAAGGTTAGGTCACATTGAATCCAAACTCAGCCGCAAAAAGCTCACCGCATTTCTTGGACGTGTCCATACTCTCTTCTCCCACCTGGTCGTCGAAATTTTCCAAGTACGAAGCGGGTACCAAACCGCTGTTTCCCTCATGATTCTCTACTTTTACCCAGCCGGAGCCATCATCCGACTCTACAATGCTCACGATCTCACTCTCTGAATGGCGGAGAAACGGGTCAAATATGATGGGCTGCATATGGAACGATCCACACACCCTGCACGCCTAGTTCAAATTCCGAAGTCGCCGTGAAAGTGAACAAAACCTTAGCGCTGACGCGCCCCTCTGACGATGTGGCTTCGGACGATATCGATTGGACGAAGGAAGAGGCCGAGGGAGCAACTAGAGTGTAAGGTCACATCGCTGAGTGTTAACCTGTAAAAATAAATGGTGGATGACATGTTCACCTGGTAAGTCACTTCTTGAAGCGTCGGTCCCCTTTCTAAACAGCGTGGATGTATGAGATTCTTCTGATTGTTCACAATCTGCCGAAACCTAGCCGCCCCAAAGTTGGATGAGTGGTCAACACCATAATTAAAACCACGGCACGGGCATGTCACCTTCAACTCGCATTTCGCATGAACCGATAAGCCACATGTCCTGCAAGTTTTGCCTTGCTTGCTCAATCCCCAGATTGACGACTACGTTAACTTTCTTTCAGAAAGGAATGAGGTGGCGATGAGATGATAATCAACCTACCTTACAATACCCGCACGTCGTCGGAATAGAGAAGGAGGAGCTTTTGAAGGAATGCGGCCGCGAACCACCCATATCCTCTGATAGACCAACGATAAATCCAGGTACAGCCATACAATTGATGATGCTCACCTCCGACAGCATTACTCATGGAGTCTATCTCCGTAGTAAGAATCAATTCCGATTTGGCGTACAGTGCGAGTTGATGCTCCGCCTCCAGGTATTTCTAAGTTAAGAGAAAGAGTGAGTCCAACGTTCGTCTGTACCAAAAACGGGGCATCTACATCGGTTAGGTCGTCAATAGCCCCCACAGAGCAGTCTGCTGTATAGGATAAAATCTGGGCCGACAGGCTACTTAATTCAGAGCCTGGTAGATAGAAAATGTCAATAAACAAGGCAAATGACCAATTTTCGGCGTCTTATCTCCTCAACGCGTATACGTACGTTTGGTTTGGATGAGGGGTTTCAGTTCTAATAGCTTTTCTTGGGATCGCCGCATCTTATTTTGCATGACAACCTTGGGAGATTGTTCAACGTTCATTGAATCCTGTAATATTTCTGGTCAATCTCCCGCGAATCGTCACAGGCAAGAAATATAATCTAACCGTGTCGTAATGGATAGAACATGGTTCGAACTTCCAGTCTTCCGGAGCAGCAAACGTTCTAAGATTGTACGTTGCGAAAAGAGCTTGATCCTTAGCCAAATCAACTTCCTGAAGCCTGGTTTTCACATTCCCCACACGCGACTTAAGGGTCTCAAGGTGGTCCATATGTATTTCCTGAGCTTGAATCATGATCTGAGCAAAACGTTCCATGAGTCGGCGGTGGAGCTCCTCTAATAATCTCGATTAGCAGGGTAGCACAAAATTTCACGACTCGGCCACACATACGTAGTTGCTGATAAGCAGATAATCAGCGTGGACAAGAGAAGCATAATTCGATATTGGACACACATTTTCAAGATTGGGAACGTCTTCAGAATAAAATTTGCCCTTTGATCGATTAGCCACAGCTATCGCAATCAGATACGCACTGGAAAGATGAGACACGTTAATCGTTAAGTGCTGAGTGGAGACGGGTTTATATGAACTTCTTGGAATCTAACATGTCGTTCCGCTGTTGCTCCGCCTGTCGAGCGGCCCGATCTGCATGTCGGTCATCGTTTGCACGTCCCTGTTGCAGATGAACCATTTGTGTTTGTCAGATTGAGGCATTCCATGGCATGCTATGGAAGTGCCCTGCCTGCTTCTGTCGAAAAGACTCCACTTCAGCGCATTGTTCGTCGTACTATAAGCCCATAAATAATGTCATCTTGGTAATTTGTTATCAAGACTGGGAAAAGAACCTTTTGCTTGCTCTAACAAGCCATACCCTGTGATCAGTGGACGCGAAACACACCTGCAACGTATTGATTTGACTGACCTTCAGTCGGTCCGCGTATACGCGATCCCTGTCCGAGAGCAGTTTCTGAAAAAATAGGACTTGCTGTCGGAGCGATGCCAGTGAGCAACGAAAGACCAGAGGATATAATCTAATGACGGCATACTTTTTTCTTCGCGTCATCGTTCCGCTTTTCAACAATTCTAAGAGTTTCGATGGTTCGAGAAGTGAGAGCATCCGCAAAGGCGATATGATCTTGCACAGAGGTCGTCATTGAGGAGATTATCGCGTCGTATGAGCGTTCCAGTGTGCTATTTGAACAGTCACAGTTATGTATTTTCAAAAACGCCTAGATCATTCGACTCAACAAACCTTTGAGTAAGAGTGTTTTCCTCCCAGCTTTTGGTTGGCTCAGTCCCGAGAACAAAAGCTGCTGAGCATTTAGCTTTCTTGTCATAGGCCTTTCGAGTGAGAATTTGGAGTTTAGTAGCGTAATCTCGTTCCAGAGCTACACGCGCCGTATACAAATCGCGAACCTGTTATTTCATGATATAATCGCTGTTGTCAGATTCCTAGACTCTCTGTTCGGTAAATTCGAGCTTACATCGCCGATGGCCTGTAAATGGCTGTCAAAAAGCTCTGCGATCCTGTCAAACTGATCCTATATAGAAAACAAATTTAGCTGAACGCAAACAATTGCATGAATGAAAGACGAACAGGGAGACTCTGCCCAAATTTCGCGCCATTATCTGCTTCTGACATATTGTATTGATATCCAGAGACTTCAAGTACGTTAAAGGGTGTAGTATTGTCGAATTACAGTCACTGAGATTGAACAGGAGGTATGAGTTGAAGTTGAAGGGGGAGATGACGACGATAGCACAGCCACATTACTTATTTTGATCAGGTGATAATTACGTAGGTACGCACGCGAACTAGCCTGGCGCGCCTTCAACGCGCGCCGCGAGATGTACACCCGGTAAAGAGTTCAAATTCAAAGCCTGGTGAAATTCGATAATTGCACCAACGCGTCGGAAGCGCGTATGTTATGTGTGTAACCATTGTGAAATCAGGATGAACACAAGTTACAAAACACTGACAGGCAGATACTCGCTCATCATGGGACCATCCAAGTTCCGACAGAGTAAGAAAGCTGGATAAAGGGCAGATCAGGCTTGACTCCAAAAAGCACTGTCTCTCTCGTAGAAATTGTTTGCACGCGCACTCACGCACCGGAGATGACCGTGAACAAAGGAAGGGTGACGGAAATCAATGCAGATAGCCCGTGGTCGACTCGAGGCTTTGATTTCCCTTCACCAAGGTAATGTCAAACGTTAAAGTCTCTATGAACTTAACATCAACTCTCGTTAGTTTTCATAAGCTTGCCCGGTACGGCACATGTTCTTCATACTCACATCAGCACTGTACAACATCTACTTCCTGGCCCAAGTCTTGGAATGATGCTTCCAGTTCGCTCCAGTGTGGAGAAGGTAAAGGTCCTTCGTAACATTATGATCGTCCCATAAACGTTGTAAGAAAATGAAGTCCAATGATTAGAATTTATAGCCGCAAGCCTCGCACGGAGCGTTATTTGCAGCGTGTGGACCGTCATGCACATCGCGTTTCCGTGGCGTTGCCGTTAAGCGGCTTTAAAGATGATTATCCTCCCTACAGACTTCTAGTCACGTTGGCAGAGACACATGCGCGCAGGATTTAGTCTGAAATAAGCATAAGGGGTTCGGAGAGGATTCGAGCAAGTTCAGAACAGGAAACGATATCGCAGCTTGCTTCCAACGGTGTCGAAGAGAACCTCGAGGCAGGTGAGAACTTCTAGCGACGCACGCAGAAATATGCGCAGGAACCCAGCGCACGATTCTTAAAGGCGGTATGGTAGTCCAGAAGAAAGCGGCCAGTGCGACTCACGCTATTCTCAGTTCCGGATGCGCGTAGATGCGCGTCCTCTGTTCCCCAAATATCCACGCTACGCACAGACCTGATTTTCAGAAACCGGATTGCGTACGCATGTCTGATGTCGGCCGACGAGAACAGAACGTTAGGAAGCCGCTCAGTTACCGCCATCGTCTTTGCTTTTCTTCGAAACGACGGTCCGATATTTGTTCAGTACTTGCGGCCGCACAGGGACGAAGGGTTGGCTAAAACGCCGCTCCGTAACCCTCCCGCTCTAGCTATACCATGTTAGCTGGCAGGTCCCCACTGTCAAATATGACATATTTTTCACGAAATGAAAGACGAACCTTATAATGAATTTCCTTGCCCACAGTCACCAGCAGCGACCAAAGACTCAGAACGGTTGTTATGATCTCTAACAGAGGTTAGTATGATTTTCATGTTTACCCTTGACCCGGAAAGCCAACGGAAAGCCTTGCAGGTAACTTCGCGTCGAAGGCAAAGATTTCTGCTTTAGTCCACAAGAAACAGGAGAATTGGGAGAATAATGCGGACCTTAGACGCGTGTTCTGGAACGGAGGCACTCTCTGGGGATCAAAAAACTTTCGGTGTGCGAGCGTGCATCGTGTAGAAGGGGAGGCGCTAAGAATGGCTGTGTCGTCCTTCCAAAAACGCATCCCACACCTTGGCAATCAGCGTGATTAGATTATGAGTGAAGATGATGATCTCTGTCCCCTAGGCTCATTACCCAGCATCATTTTCGGATTTTATTTTGGGGAAACATATGTCACTCTCGTGAGTTTTTGACTTGTAAGTAAGCTGTTATTATCGGACAGAAACATAGCGCCAGCCATCACCCTCCTCTCCATTAAGGGGTTTCCTAGAAAGAAAATTAATAAGCAAATCGTTACTGCACAATTCGCGTTGCTTGTTATTCAATACGGAGTTATTACCTAGTCAATGATGCCACCCCCTTTTTGAGGCGAAGTCGCGTCGCCTTTTCGGGTCATTCTACCAAACTCTGACCACGATGCGTCCCGTCAGGCAACCTTGTGAAGCTATAAAAGCTCCCCGGATTTTCATACCAGAATTTTCGTTGTCGTGCCTAGTCCCCCTTTTTGCTCGCAGTCGCTTTCCCCTTGTCCACTCAACTGCATCTACGCTAGACATTTACTATGACGCGCATTACCTTCTTCATCTTCTCCCTGTTCGCATACGTTGCTCTTGTACTAGCAGCACCAGTACCTGTTGTAGACGGGGAACTCGTTAACATTGAAAGGCGT
>QFFD01001463.1:0-27318 GCA_003314615.1 Pholiota microspora
ATTTGCTCTGCCATCACACTCTCGAGGTGCCTCGAGCCAGTATTCTGTACACGATCCCGCAATGGCTCATTCTCGTGGTTCTTCTGATAACTATTCATATCCAACTTCCGATCCTAATCAACATCACTCGACTTTGTCTGCTGCAAGAAGAGAGTCCCTTAATCCTTTCGCCAAGCCTTTCGTTTTCGGTCAGCGTCCGCCAAATAGCAATGCGTGGCCGCCAATTTATAATTCCTCAGATTCAGCAGCACCTTCGATGCCAGTGCCTGTCCCTACTGGCGCGGCGTCTTTCTCGCCTACTCATACTCGCTTACCTTCGTTGGGCAAGCCGCTGAATGTCACCGCACCCGAGTTCAAGCCAGGAGGATTTAACATCGCTGCTGCAGAGTTCAAACCAGGCTCATTCAACTTCCGTCTACCTGGCGCACCTCAAATGCCTGTTGTGGAATCGGCTGCGCCGTCTTTCCCTATATCTCAACATGAAGCTCAGTACGAAGACGAGGCGTCTGTTGAATCGACACCTTTCAAGGTCCAGGGCAGAGAGAAGAGACAGCGTCGCCTCTCCAGTACCTCATCCATAGAGGAAGGAGATAGCATGTCGTCCTTCAAATTCCCCATGAAGTTGGATACTTCCTCGCCCAACTTACTTCGACGCCGGAGATCGAGGTCGTTATCTAGCACTCAAGAAATCGATCTTGATATTGCGGCGGAGCCGTTCACGTTTGCAGGCTTCTCTGTAGTGGCGAATAATATGCCATGGATGCCTCAAGAGTCAGATGCTGTTGATGCTGACAATGCGGAGGACGTTTTGAACGATTCAAGTACTACCAAGGGCGAGAATAGTGAGGTGCAAGGTGACGAAGAAATTGTCATTCCAGCTCCGACCAAACAAAAACGCGCGCCTATTCCCTTGGATTTCAAACATCCCGTTTCAGGCAATACTGTTCCTGCTGGTCTCTTTAAAGCACTTATCAGCAGCAACGAGGACCGCACGAGGAGGAGCGTGCGATCGCGTTTGGATTCCCGTGAAATATTCGAGCACAGCCATAGGCCATCCATGGATGACGATAACGTCGCCCTCATCTCTCAGAAGAATCCTCGCTCTCGCCTTGTCACAGACCCCGGAGAAAGACCAACACCATCTGATGTATTTGGTATCATACAACACGAGCGACGCAGGTCTTCATTGCCTGATGCTTTGATCGACAACGATCCTTCACCTACGAGGACGACTCTTAGCCCGCAGGATCTGACGTCGCGGTTGTCGTTACATCATCTCGAAGCCGTCGTTGGCGAACTCCTAGATGAGAAGTTCGGCGAATTGCGCTCTCAGCTGTCACGTAGAGAGCAGAAGAGCGAAAGCGCTGCATTGGCCAAAGCAGAGGAAGTTGTTTCCTTATTCAGGACCCAGTTACAAGAGTCTGCTGTTCAAAGCTTAGAGGATAGTCAGATAGACGGGAGAGGAGAATTTGATTTCCAAATGCTCAAGGAGATTGTCAATGACGGAAACAAGGAGTTATTGCTTTCATTCCAGCAAGAGATCCGAAACGCTATCCAAAATCTCCCTGTACCTTCCGAGTCTAAACCCGACATCCTGCCTGTTGTTGAGGAGCTCCGTGGAAAGGTTGTGTCCGCCGTTGTCGACTCAATATCGGACATTTCTACTCGTCATGCTCGCAAGAGTCCTGTTCCCGAGCAGAGTGTCATTGTTGACAAGATCGTTGCAGCGTTGACGCCTCTAATACATTCTCTCCGCACAGAGCCTATTGACTACGATTTCTTAACCAGCCAACTAACGCAGTCTGTCAAGCCACACATCTCTCAGCTCATCGATCTTACCTCTGACAAGCGTGAAACTGCGGGTTTGATCTTGGAGAGCATTTTACCCCACCTCGCAACACTCAAGCCTGTGCCAGTTGACTCGGATGCTATCACTACGCAGCTCGTCACTGAAGTACGTCGCGCCATCGCGCCAATCGACGCCTTTGAGATCAAAGAACAGGTAGCAGACTTAGTCATAGAGCGCCTCGATTCGCGCCTTGCGGTGCGCGAAAAAGCCAACAGCGCGGATATCATAGCTTCAAAAGTAGCGGACGGCTTCAGGCCTCTATTTGACACTTTCAATAAAGTGCCCGCAGCCGTCGGCGAATTGGCCAGTGCTCAAAAGACTGTCGACCAGAAGCAAAATGGCTTGGCGGACGTTCAAAGCCAAATTTTGGCTTCAGTATCCGAAATTCTTCGCAAAATCGAGCCACAATTTGAACAAGTCAAAGGTCTTCAGACCAATGTTCTTAAGAAACTCGATCAGCCTACACAATCTGGGCAACCCGATGCCAATATCCTTGCTATTAAGGACGTCGTGGCGTCCCTTTCCTCGGAACAGAAGAAGCTCACTGTGCAAAGCGAAGGGGTCATTACAGAGAGCAAGGTCATTTCAGACAAGCTCGCTGCCCTTCCAGAACACTTCGCTACTATCGCCAAAAGTGTTGAGAGTTCGTTGACAGAGCTGATTACGTCGCGCGATAACACTAAACGCGAACTGGAGGAACTTCGTAAACTCAACACGGAGTACCAGGTTCAGTTGACGAAGGCCCGAGGCTCCCATGGTCAAGTCCGTGTCGAGAAAGACGTACTTGCTGAGAAGCTTACCGTTCTCGAGGCAGATCGTGACCGTTTAAGGGCACAGACGAAGGAACTACAAACGGATGCTTCTACCAAGGCGACAGAAACAACTGCATTGGAAGCGAGGAACGCCGAGCTCGAAGACGCTTTGGCGAAGGCTCTTACTCGACTACAGTCTGCTGATGTCGGTGCCCAGTCGAATCAACGGAGTATCGCCGATTTAGAGGCGTCTAATAAAGGCCTCACTGCCGAGAAGCAAGAACTAAAGTCTAAGGTTAGAAATTCATTTCATTTCTATAATCATGTTGGATTATTAATTGGTTCGATCAATCAATAGCTTGATTCTTTGGATCGCGAACTTCGTTTCGCTTTTGCAGAGAAGGAAACAGCTTCGAGTACTCTTGCAGGCCTCCAGGCGAAGTATGATGTGCTAGCTTCTCAGCAGAGCAATTGGGAAGCTCTTAATGCGGCGACAGAGAAGATCAATATGGTATTCAATCTACTCGAAAACGCCGACAGCGAAGAACAGAAGGAACTTCGCCACTATCGCGATCACAGCAAGGTACTCGAAGACGAGAATACCACTTTACACAAACGCATCAAGGACATGGAGTCTAGGTTGGCGAACTCCGAGCGATCTGCGGCTACAGTGCGCCAGACCTTGTCCCAGGCTCAGCAACGTTCGGAAGAGTGGGAACGTCTTGCTAAAGCTGCCCAGGGTACCGTCGAGATGCTTGAGACCCAATTGGAACAAGCCGAGCAAACTCAATCTCAACTAGATGCTGACTACCAACTTGCCAAGATGCAGCTTGACGAGAGAGACGCGGATAGTCGCTTGAAGCAGGTACGTCTATCTAATTCACCAAGTGAATTGGTATTAATTAGCCAACAGGACCGGGAAACAAAGCTACAACAGCAGGTTACTGCTCTCGAAAGCAAATGCGTTCGGCTCCAAAACGAGTTGGAAAAGGCCAACGCTGCGAAGCTTTCTTCCACTGCTGTTCCATTCCGTCCCCGCACAAATGGCAACACTCTTTCACATCCATCCCGGCCCGATTCAAGAAGCAGCGCAATATATGATGGCCGCGACACTCCAAATCGTCGTATCGCTTCCTATTCAAGCACGCGCAGCAGTGTAGTTACTCCCCCCAATGGCACCGAGCCGTCTGTATGGGACTCGATGCATGCACCAACAAATAGCACTGCTCGATGGGTGCAAGCGCCACTGCAAACTCCTGTCAGCCGATACTCTAGCCTTGCACCAGGTACACCAAAAGCCTCACCGTATGTTCCATATCCACGAGGACCATCGCCCACACCAAGTACTGTATCGGCGGTTCCAACACAAGGTGACGATGGTTGGTGGTCATGATTCTATCTCTTCTCTATCATCTATCATTTTACTTCTCTACTCTGGTCACATATGCTACCTAATAGTCTGTTCGAAGATTTGGATAAAGTCATCTTCATTTGGTTATATCATTCGACCAACATGCCTTGCTATAATACTGCGCTATCGCTTTTTTTCTTACCATCATTTCTACATTCATTTTTACACATCTCATATCTGTCGCGGACTAAATGGACGCGGAACCTTGTACATATACCCCTCATTGATCAATACTATTACTTTGTACACTCTGGAGATAGACTGCAATTAACACCGTGAATCTACATACATGGTTCAAAAAGGCAAAGCAAAACAGCTAATGTGTGCTATGAACTAAAACGAAAACTATACATTTATCATGCATGTACCGAGGTTGGGTTCCTTCAAGGAATTGGCTTTATAGGAGGAGATGGGTTAGTCGGTGAGCCTGGCTTAGTTGTCGTAGGGAATATCCATTCTTGAACCGCTATTGTCGCCGCTTGAGGGTCCCTTGGCAATCTAACGGGAACGTTTGAGAGGCAAAATCTTGAAATAGACAGATATACGCACGTCAGTTTGGGGACCCAGTGGCCGTCTACTTTCTGGAAGAATCGGGGTACGTATGGCACGCCGCTTTCTTCTCTCCTTTTCCGGTCTTCTCTCTGAGCATCCTCTACTGAGCTCTTGGCTGTTGTGGCATGCTCCATGTCTTTGTCTAGTATGGCTTCTGTTAAATCATTCCACATTCTGCGTACGAACATTAGGTGATCGAAATAATGAAATTCAATGCAACTCGCCTCCTGGATTCGTTAGGCTCTTGTTCTTCGATTGGAGGCACCCACTTCGGCGAGACGTTCTGCCCGTCCTTTGCGGCATCAAATAGAATACGTTTCTTGCCCGACTACCCGGTAAGAGGTCAGATTTTTTGACACATTTTTTGGGGGATTTTTCAGCGCTCGACTGACCTTGTTCTGTCGGAAATCCATAACATGACTCCATCTCCCTGATACTTCACCAATATCCGTCGAATTTTTGCGTACACGTCCTGACAGTGCATTGTATGTTCCTGAGAAGAAACCCTGCATGTATGCCGAAATTTAAGCGTGACTGATAAGATAGAGGTCAGGCAATTTAAGTGCCGACCTTGGTCTTGAACTCCAAATCACAGTACAGTCCATGTTTTTCGTTCTTGGCTATACACGTATCTCCAAGTTCGAGGACCATCTTTCCAAAGAGGATTCCGCGGGCGTACATGTTTGGCATCGTGATCACGTACTCTGTCGGCCGTCAGGACGTTAAGGCTGTGTTGTAAAACACATCAAGGACACCAAGTGACGTACCCCCGTCGTCCGGCTTGCCTAGCAGAGTCACTCGGTTTTCACCTTCCATAGTCGTCGACACGCTATTACCCAGAAACTTAGATTTAGGCCGGAGTTCGCCGATAATCTTCACATGGTTGGCGGGGGAGATGTAGAAAAAAGCGGAGATGGGTGGGTGGTGGGACACTGGCGGCGCAGTCGTTTCAGGAGATTGGGGAGAGAAGATGATTCGCGACGAACCTTGTTCGGATATATAGAAACCTTGTGTACCGTTCGGATAATCGTATCTGCACCTAAAAAACTCGCCAAGTACGGGATTATAGCTGTGAACGCGCAGTAGTTGGAATCGGAATGGGTCAATACGATTGGTGAAAACTCACGGTTTCTTAACGCCCTTGGGTTTGATATGCCACCCAGCCAGGTAGTACTGTAGCACTCTAATAAATCGCTCCTCTGGATCGTCAAAGCTTTCAGCGCTAAGATAGATATGCACGAGGTCATTTAGACAAGGCGCAGTAGATCGCCGCAGCGGACAAAGAAAACTTGCCCAAAAATGAGGTCGGGATGTGACATGAAGTCAGTTATGCGTTCTAGCATGCTGCGGGGCTCTAGGACGAAAGTGGGGAAGGTGACCTTTGAAAGATCCATGCCAACTCTGAACAGACAAAGGGTGCAGAGATGAGACGACGGTGGTGACCGAGAAAAATGCTCCCTGAGACTTGCCTGAGCTGGGAGATGAGCGAGGTGATAATAGAACCCTCATCCTCGTCTCTGGAGTGTGCGTCTAGATCAAAGGCGAAGATGGGAGAAGAGAACATGGTACGGACAGGATAGAAGTGTCGTCTGGCTCTGTGTCTGAAGGAGCCTTGTCCTCGCCTCCCTCGATGGAACCGCGAGGCTTTACGACACGATTAAAGGTTGAGCCCGCCTGGCTGAAGAGACCCATCATGTTTGTTTGAGAGGTGGTGGTGGTGGCGAAAGGAGAGCAAGTGCCAAGCGATTATCACGTTCTGATCAAATCACAAAAACGTGGATTGCACGACTGATGTCATTCATATTCAACTACTCTACTCAGAACACTATCTTCGTCGGGCCCTTGGGCACCGGAATGTCGTCTCTGAAAAACGCCCCGTACGCCCCATGCTCCTTCTTCTTTATCGTCATCGGGAACTTTTTCAGGCCCTCATAGTCAAAGCCACCCTCCCGCAACACCCGTGCAAACTCGCCGGCCAGCGCACGCTCGTGGTTATCCCCCGTGAAGAACGTAATTGACTTGCCGCTCTTGCCACCCCGACCTATTCGAAACGTTACAAATGAGACAATGCAGCTTCAACGCGCGCAGAGGCAAAAATAGCCCTGCGACAAAATGCCCCGGAGGACGAAATAGTCACTTACCCGTACGGCCGATTCGGTGAATGTAGTCCTCTATCGTCAGCGGGAATGTATAATTGATCACGGCTCCGACATTTGGGATATCGAGGCCACGCGCCGCTACATCCGTCGCGACCATCAGCCCCGTCTTTCCAGACTTGAAGTTCTCTAACGTCTCCATTCGAGCGTTTTGAGACAAATCTCCGTGGATAGCGCCGACCGCGTATCCTTGTCTCGACAGCATCTGTTCAACGCGCGATGCCTCCTTCTTGTACAGCGCAAAGATCAAGATACGGGAGTCGGTAGCGCCGCTTGTTGTCGTCTTTTTGTGAGACAGAGACCGGAGCAGAGAGAGCAGTCGTTGACTGAGAATGAAATATAGGTCAGTAACTTCCTCCCAGGACACAAAATGATCTCACTCTTTTGAACGCGCGTCATCAAACACTTCCACGCTCTGCTCGACACGGCTGTTTGCTGTCAGATCATCGCTACCAACTGTGACACGGACAGGATCGCGTTGGAAGGAACCAGCTAGTCGCCGAACAGCTTCTGGCCATGTAGCACTGACTGTAATAGACATTCATTGATACAAGCCTTTGAAACGTTTTAAAACGTGGAACTTACACATCATAGTTTGACGCTCTTCAGAAGGCTTTGTAGCTGAGATAATGTTGCGGATATCATTCTCAAATCCTTTGTCCAACATACGATCGGCTTCGTCCAGAACGAGGTAATTCACTCTGAGGTTAGAGTGAAAATGTCAACATCTTAAGGATTGAGCAAATTAGTTTCTGCTTACTCGCTAAGGTCGCAAGCGCCTTCCTGCATGAGATCTAATATCCGACCAGGTGTGCCAACGATTATACGAGTAGTCATACCATCCTTAGCCTTGTTGGCGTTCTTAAGCATCCGGACCTGGGGCTCCTTCGGCACACCTCCAAATACGGCGACGCTGGCGATATAGAAAGGCTTTCCTAGAGCCAACAGTGTTTCGTGTGTTTGGATAGCTAGTTCGCGCGTAGGCGCAACGATGAGTGTGGTCACTGTTGATTTGCCCGACTTAGCAGGTGCTGTTGATGGATTAATGAGGCGGTGGAGAGCAGGAATACCGAATGCGAGCGTTTTACCACTATAACGTAGTCAGTTTCCGGCAGATAAACGTAGTGATGATCTCTACTTACCTGCCAGTCTCAGCAATACCTACAACATCACGACCCTCAAGCGCAGGCGGCCATGTGCACGCTTGGATTGGTGTAGGTTCTTTAAATCCTTTGAAGGAGGAGCTGAGATTTTCAGCAACATCTAATTGTGAGAAATCGGTGATGGGAATGACATTTGGCACTCCTGGTGGGGTGGTGATAGTGATGGAATGCTTTTCGAGGAATGCAGCTGCATCTGAGGCGGATGCGACGGATTTTACCGATTTTGAAGGTGCAGAGGAGGATTCAGCTGGGGTGATGATAGAAGCAGAGGCGGCGGCAGCTTCTTCCTTTCGTCGCTTTTTCTTGTCCTTCTTCTCTTTTCTAGATTGAGACGTGCTGGGTTCTGCACTGGCGGCAGTCTCGTCTTCCTCACGCTTTCTCTTCTTTTTCTTCTTCTTCTCTGAGTCTGTTGATGTAGCTTGCGAAGCTGGTGTGTTATATTGAGTATCAGTATTTCCAGATATTTGCGACGGCATACTTTCAGCGTCGACGGACATAGGTCCATCGCTGTGTTTCTTCTTTTTCTTCTTCTTCTCAGAATCATATACTGGAGGCTCTGTGTCAAGATAAGCATCTGGTTAGTTGTTGTAAACCTGCAGAAGTGACATACCTTCGGTGTCTACAACCATGGCCTCTGCAATTTCCTCTGGCTGGTGTACATCCTCTTCTGCTGATTTACTCTTCTTGCTCTTCTTCTTCTTTTCTGACTTCTCAGTATCTTCAACAGCAACTTCAAGATGAGATAGCTTGAAACATGCCATTGATAAGCTGTAATTATAATGCTCACTAGTTTCGGCAGATTGTTCAATTACTGGCTCGTTTGTTACGGCCTGCTCTTTGGAAGCCTTTTTGGACTTTTTCCCTTTCTTTTCCTTGGGAAATAGGGTATCCCCAGACATGATATGAGATAAATATGGAAAGGAGACGACTGATGTCCTGGTGAATGATGCAAGTAAGAGGCGATCGTGAAAAAAACTTGACGGAACCCGGGAATTGCCTTTTCTGGACGATCTATATTTGGTTCAGTGCATTTGTGCAAGAAACGTGCCAACTCATCTACGATAATTTGCGTTCCTTGAATCCCTCTTCACCGTTTATCAGTGATAATATCAGAGAATCTTACAGCATTAGGCTCCGAAGCGCTGGGCTTAGAGCTCGGTGGTAGGCACTAGTGCGCAAGTTTTAGCAAGAATAGGTGGCCGGACAACAGCGCTGAATCGGATTCATGCACAGCAACACGGACTAAGACACTTGGAAGTAACGCAGGTGACTGCGAAGAGAGGCCTCACGAGCAGAGCAAACTGCGGACGAGCCTTCGAATATGAATCACTGCCACAGACACAATAAGCCTCCCGTTGCTCCGGGAAGCATTTCTGCATGTTCATGGATACTTTGGAGAGCGCTCGAACCTAAGCTGCGTATGTTAAGTACGAGTATGGATTTATGCGGAGGGGATGGAGACAGAAATGCATTAGAAATAGAGTGGGATGATGCGTGTGTATGATGGTTCGCTCTTGGCAACGGCAGTGATGCCGGTAGAAATCAAAAGGCGGAGGAAGGCGACGAGGATGGCAGTGGCGAGAGCCTTCGTCTCTTCCTCCAAGCGGCCATCTGTGCCCTCTGCGCTCGTATTCCACTCAGGACCAGCTGCCGGCACAGCAAAACCTTTACTAACCGTGCCAAGACCCTTGGTTTGTTGTTCTCCCTCATATCTTGTTTTCTTCGTTCTTACCGCTCTTCCTCCCCAGTCGCTTTCTCTAATGCTTTTATATCACCCCTTATTCGCGCTGGTCGTTTTCTGCGTTACATCATGGCCAATACAAACTAATGGTAACCAAGCCTGCTCGTCCCTCGAATTTTGAAGTCAGCCTCATTGATCTACGTTTCGCAGCTCATAGTACCCAAGTTAGGCCTCTGAAGAGAGTAGCTAATCCCACTACAATTTCCCTAGAAATCTTACCCCGGAACCCTTACACAATACCATCATCTTTCGGTCTACACAAGCGCCAATTATCGTACCCTCCAAACACCCTGCGATATAGCGACTCTTTCAGACTAGTCATCTCTGCTTATAACGAAACCTTCCATCTCCATCTACGGCCTAATGACGATCTTATCCACCCTGCTGCTCGAATCCACTACTATTCTACCCTACCAGATGGAAAGGAAGTTTTAACACACACGGTACCTTTGTTACGCGAATCAGTAAAGGCATACCTTGGTGAGGTTGTCGCTGCTAGTCACTCACATACAAGGATGCGCGAAGATGTCGCAGGCGCCGTACACTACCCACATGCTGCCGATCTTGGTTGGGCGCGTATCATGGTATTGGACCAGGGCAATGCCGCCCAAGGAATCACCCCCGTCTTCGAAGGCGCCTTCTCTGCCAATGGTGTAATATACCATTTGATGACGAGGGCCAATTATCTGCGTACCAGACTTGTACTCGATCCACTTCTATCTGACCCTGTGGACGACTCTGACCCCAACCTGATAATTTGGCGCGAGTCTGATGTTATGACTTTGAAAGAGGAGCACTTTGCCAAGACTGGAGAACGATTCCCTACGAACAAAATCGTTGAACCACAGTCATGCGGTCATGATAGGTTGGAATACAATAGTCCTGCTCAGAATTCAATGTACCACCTTCCACATCACCGGGCAGCATGGACCGATTATCTCCTAAAACCATTTTCGAACGAGACAGTCCACCGACGAGACGATGTACAGACTGGGAACGGAGGAATGGGAACCAAGTGAGTTTACATCTTTACATTGACGTCGTAGTTCCCAATCTTTTTTCAGTTTTATCAACTCCATCGGATCAACAGAGGGATGCCCGAGTACTCAGAGAATCGTAAGTGCTCGAATACCATAATTTGTCCACTCACATATAGATCCAAATGCGTCCACATAGATCTATATGGGTGTTGCCGCAGATTGCACGTATGTTTCTACATACAGTGGACAGGAAAACGCAACCCAGCAAATTCTGAACAACTGGAATTCTGCAAGTGCATTATACAAAGTTCGCCCCTTCCTTCTCTTTCACATAACACGTAAGTTAAAGGATGGATAACAGAGTACCTTCAATGTGAGCCTGGGTATTGCCGAGCTTCAAGTGAAGAGCGAAACGTAAGTTCATTTGGTTCGCCTTCTTGTAGAATCTTGCGGCCTGATACGGCGACATAGATGCCCGTCACCCGTAGATTCGACGGCCCCGTGGAATATACCCTGCGCCAGTGCCGAACTCGACAATCGTCTTTCTATTTTCTCAGATTGGCGTGGTCAAAAGGGCAACGATAGTATCGGCCTGTGGCATCTCATGAGCGGATGTCCCACGGGATCCGAAGTTGGTATTGCATGGTTGGCGACATTGTAAGCCGCGAATCACATATCGTCTTTATCTCTCCTCGTGTTCTTCTAAGCTTATCCTTTTCACCCTTTTAGATGTCAACAGGATGCAACTGGACAGACTGGCTCAACTGTTTCAGGGACGGCTGTTTCTACTGCTGGACGCACAGAATGGCAAGTCGTAGCCCATGAAATTGGCCACAATTTCGGAGCTATTGTGAGTCGTGAAATATGATTAGACGGATCGTGTCAGTCAACTAATGCGTCATTTTTCACTTTCCAGCACGATGTAAGGCCTCTGCGGATCGGTTTGTGCTTCATATCTGACCAAGCCTATTTTTGAAATCCAGTGTGCGAGTGGATGCAACATGACGGCCCCGTGCTGCCCATTAACTACAAGCACATGCGATGCCAGTGGACAGTTCATAATGAGCCCCGTTGCTCAAGCTACGGAGAAGATTTTTTCGCCATGCAGTATTGGAAATATCTGTGAGCCATTAATCGTGATCTTCACCCCCCCCTTCATTTGATCTCATGCATGGAATTCTAGGCTCCGTCATGACTGGCGCTCAGGGAAGCTCAAAGTTAGATACTAGCTGCCTTGTGGAACCCGATCCATCACGCCAGACTATCTCCCTCCAAATGTGCGGGAACGGCATTGTCGAAACGGGTGAGGATTGCGATCCGGGTACAGGAGCTACCTCGAGTTGCTGTGATGTCACGACATGCAAGTTCAAGAATAATGCACTCTGCGACCCGCAGAGCAGCCCGTGCTGCACTAGTCAGTGCACGTTCGCACCGAGCACTCAAATCTGCCGGCCCTCTCGAGACGCACAATGCGATACCCCAGAAATGTGCACAGGGAACTCTTCCTCGTGTCCCACGGACGTGTTGGCAAAGAACGGTACGTCCCGTTCAATTTATAGCAATAAGCTAGGAATGGGAATACGATTGCTGACCTGGTTGCTTCTTTCGTAATTAAGGGCAAAGTTGTGGAAGCAATGGTTTGGCGTGTGCTACTGGTCAATGTACATCCATTGCGCGTATGTGTTTTTATTTATTCCATGATGCGCTGAAATACTCATGATCTCTCCCTGTAAGTGCAATGTCAAACCGTTGGCGCTTCAATGGGCCTTCAAAAGGCCTGTCCTGACCAGAATGACCAATCATGTCAGATCTCATGTCAAGACCCTACCAATTCAGGGGCCTGTATAAGACTGACTTCCCTACTTATCGACGGATCTCCCTGTGGTACGTTGACTGGTCAATCCCCTAACGGTATCTTGCCTAAAGTTAACATATCCGTCATCCCACAGGCTTCGGCGGTACTTGTATAAGTGGCAAATGCCAATCTGCCGGTTTCTTGGACACGGCAAAGGTATGTTGGTACTCATCCGTCTTTTCTCTTGGTCACACAACTCGTTTCCCATTCTTTTTTACTGATCGTTCTATTCTATTCCAGGCATGGTATGTCTCGAACCTTCAGATAGCTATTCCGGTCACCATCGTAGCCGGCCTAATAGCCATCCTTATTCTATGGTTCTTAATACGGAGTGCGTCTTCCGAACCCTTCTTTGATAAACAGTACATCCTGATCATCTCCTGCCTCCTATTTTTGTTGTTGTTTTTACACCACAGGCGTGAGACGTTGCTGCGGCAGTGGACAGCGTCGACGAGATATGCTGGTTCTGCAAGGTCAAGGGGCTCCCGCGATGACAAGATCGGCAACGCATGAGAGACTTGCGAGTTATGATCCACTTGCTAATGCCCCAGCCACACGTACTTTGCAAGGATCAAGGTATGCACACGCCTGATCCTCGGAAATAAACCTCACTCACTAACTGCTATTCTTCCGTAAATCTTTTCCATCTACTCTTCCACCCTGCCCTATAGCACGGCATATATGCGTGTCCCCCCTGTTGCACACGACCGCTCCAGGTCTGGTGATAGCCAGGAGTTGAGGTACAACTATTCAGCCAACAACCGTATGGATTGGGTCGATGAAGGGGCATTTAACGGCCCAAGGCAATATTAATCTTGTAGGGGTGCCCTATGTTCGTTTTCCTTGTAGATTGGACAGCTATTTGATGATAACATCTTTGTATCAAGTACTTGCGCTCTTTTCATTACTGTGTTCTAGATCTGTGGGCTTGTTCTCCACGTTCGCATCCTTGACATCATCCTTGCAGGCCCGATAATTGGCCATGAAGCATCAACTCCTTCCAGACCTCGGTAGAGCTACCGAACATGAATGCTGGATGGATGTAAGTACTTATCTGAGATGTGCATTCACCGCTCAGTACCAATCCCCAGGCACATCTATGATCTCCCAAGCTATTCTCGCGGTCCCTCAGATACAGAACAAAAGCGAAAGATTGTACTGAAGCTAAAATTATTACTCAAGCCAATTTCATGGGAAAGGAGAAAAGCAAAATAGTCAGCCTGGAAGGATGTTTATATAGACAAGGTCCTGACGTTGTCAAAAAGTGTGCAAACTGAGGTTAACCGTCCTTTGTGTACATATGCTCTCATCGTAGCTCATTTCCGCCGCTGTGCAAAGCTCAAACACAGTTACATCACCTTAGGTAGGGTTCCTGTGTGACCGAAGGATGGCCGACGGAAGAGGTCATGGGTTTGACTGCACCCTGGACGAGATAGACTTTGCAGTCTAACTGTGAAGTAACCCTTATACACACCAAAGGGAGACTGGAGTATAACAGTGGCGTCTAACGTACTGAATAGCACGAGAATATGGTATAAGTACTGGAATTAATTTGACGGAAAAATGGAACCTACTCCGTGATCATCTGCGTTTCTTGTGAAATTATAAGCATGAGATGAAGCCGACAGGCATGGAGATGCCATCCTGCAAAGACCCATTCTTGGCACATGGAAAGGTAGTGTGTAGGGAGCAGAGAGATGCACATGGTGGAAGGCTTCGAAAGCTGTGAACTCAGTTCATATATAGCCAACCCCTTCTTCGCAGAGAGACCTTCGATAAATGTCCCCGAGTTAACCCCATCGTGTTGCCATTGATCTGTGTTAAGTTCTAAAAGAGTCTCCAGGGGAATATCCATTTAGTTGGCACTTGGGATCCAAACATTCGAATGAGAAGGTGAAGTTCGTTTTGAGTAAAACACAAGTTATTCCTGACAGGAAGGCATACTTAGATGGCCCGAGGTTGAGCTGATAATCTTCCCAGAAGCTTGCGACATCAATTCCCTATGTCTGCGATCGAGCAATCGCCGATGGCGTATTGTTTGATGCTGTTGAGTAGAGTACGCTATGTCCGCAAACAGCTGACAGACAGGGTAGGGCGCTGCTTCGGTTCTATTATTAATAAACGGTAAAGCATACCTACGGCAAGGCTTAGCTCGGTACTTCAATGATGACGCATCGACACATCGTTCGAGCGTTCTGGCGGATGCGGACGAGTATAATTTGAGTGTGACGTGCTGCTATGAGCAGGTATACGACTGATTACTCGGGCGGACTATCAGATGCTGGCCTTTTCTCGAGTATCCCATCCACGATGCCGAAATCCAGGGCTTCTTGGGCTGCTCGTAGGTTGAGCGCCTGATCACAGGTACTGGGCTAAATTAACTCACCGGTCATGTAGTAATCTCGCTCTAATGCCCTCTCTAGATGTGTGGCGTCAAAGATTAGCCTATTAGGGATGCAAAGAGGAGAAGTAGGGTATTTACCGAAACGTGCGAGGCCTTCGGCTTGTGTTTCTGATTGTTTAGAGCAATGCTGCTGGTAGATGCCAGTTAGAAGTTGACGTATCCGTAGTATCTCCTTTGCATGAATTGCGATATCGCTAGCTTGCCCCGAGGCACCTCCGGATGGTTCTGGTTCGGAGACGTCAAGGTGCGCACAGGTTATACTTATGGTTGGATGGACGTACGATGAATCATGATACTAGCATTTGGTAGGCAGTGCCTTTTGCCTTTTTCGCCAGAAGCAAGCAACAGGGAACCCATCGATGCGGCTAAACCCATACCGTATGTGTGTATCGGTGATGAAACATACTGGATCATGAAGAAATATCAATCAATGACACCCGAAAGCTGAGACAAGATTTTCCACCTGCATCTGTATGATTTAGTTTGAACCAAACGTCTGGACGATAATGAAGATTTACTGTGTCATATATTGCGAGACCGGCTGTCACGCTGCCGCCGGGAGAGTTGATATAAAGGTGAATTGGCTTTGTAGAATCCTCCGCTTCGAGGAATAGCAGCTGGGCTACAATTAGAGTTGAGTCAGAGTCTCTGATCTTCATTCGCTGTGTTTAGAATATGCAATGAGAGCACGATGAACGAGGTAGACATACTGGTCCATGCAGCATTATGACGCGTTCTCTGAGAAGACGCGAAAAAATATCATATGAACGTTCTCCTCTGGCCTATATAGTCTACATGAAAGGAAGTCCAAGATCATTAATAAATGTGAGCAAACTGACTGTCTGTTCAATGACGATCGGTACGAGGTTAGCCGAAGGTGGTTCCCATTCTCTCTGGACGGCGGCAAGAGAGTGCCCTGCCAGAGGGTGGAAAAGTCGTCGCGATGCCTGTAGAGGCCGCCGACAAGCACAAGAAGAAAGAGCCCTAGAGAACATGGCGGAGGTGAACGAACGCTGCAGCGCTGCGAATGAATTGCATTTTCAATATTTACCCACACGTGACTAACGCGTCAACAAGGAAAAGCAAGGAAGTCCACCAGACTGCTCTCACCACCTCATTCTGCCTCCCCGCCGTTCGCGACAGCGACGGCGACATTCAGTGAGCACTACTCCCATATAACATACTCGCGTGCATGATGGCTTCTCGATACACGTCGCGCTCAAAAGAGGCTCCTATGGATTATCAATGGACTAACCGAAGTCCAGTAAAACCTGCATGGGCAAACAACGATGAGCCCAGCACTCCTCGAAAACGTAAGTGGTATTCTGTTGTACTAGTGGCATTTTGTTATACTTTGTGCCCCAGCGTTAATGTCCGCATTTAGGCTCTCATGATTATCTCAATTCCCCAAATCCTGGTCTGACGACACCACAACCTACATTTGGCTCAAACCAGAGCGTACCGTTCCTCTTCCAACCGACACCTTTACCTCAGACTCCCCAATCACACCCATGGGTTCCCCCACCTCAGTTTGTCCCATCAAAAGTCTTCCCTACTCAGGCAGACATCAAAGATGTTGATATGACGGAAGCAAGTCCATGTAGGAATGAAGAAGCTAAGAGTAACGTTTCTCCGGTAAAGGTAAAGGAACAAGAGAAGGATAACGAGAGACCTGTCGCTAGTGGCGCATTGAGACGTGTGTACAGGCAACGGACGAAACGTATGCATACACGTCGTCGCCGAGAACACGAGGATGACGAGGCTACTTCGGGAACAGATGAAGAGAGTGAAGAAGAGGGTGTGTCCACCCTAACCCGTAAGACTTCCAACCATTATACTCTCAACCTACCTGCACATCCGGCCCCTCAATCCGATCTTCCATATATCCTGCTGGGGTAAGCGCGTGCTACAACAAATGAAGCTTTGTCTCATTCCTTCGCAGCTACCTGCAATTCTTTTTCAATCTATCCCTAATCCTTATATTCCTCTACCTTTTCGTGCAATTCATAATAACTGTGCAAAGAGATGTGCAGCACCGGATTCTGGAATACTCACAAGGTGTGTCAAGGTTTTCCATAGCATTTATACCTTATTGATGTTGCTCCAGATATTATTCAGGAGATCAGCATGTGCGCGGTACAACACACGAATAATCGATGTGCCGAACCAAATATTATTCCTGCCATGGTCCACCAATGCTCAAATTGGGAAGCTTGTATGAATCGCGATCCCACAACAGTTGGTCGTGCAAAGGTTGGAGCCGAGCTGATCGCAGAGGTTGTAAATGGTTTCGTAGAACCAATCAGCTGGAAGACTTTGGTGCGTAAGCCTTAATAGGTAAAGGCACAAACTAGGCTAATAGGCCCCCCTGCATCAGATATTCACACTCACTTCGCTGGCGTTCTTGACCGCATTTATCAACACACTGCTATCCCTGTATCGAGCCAAACATCAACCTGCAAGCCAAGCCGTCCATCAGGCCCCGCCTCCGTTTACAGCTGCAACACCTTTTCCGTCACAACACTTCGGGTACCTTCCCCAGGCCACTCCGAACTGGAATCGATACCGGTCCGAAGAGGATCTTGAGTCACCGACACGGCGCAGACGCCTAGAAGGGGGAGATGCCGCAAAAATCAAATAAAGGGCTGTATGCATTGAAATAGATCATGATAACTCATAAGTGCTGCTCTATTTGTGCTTTCCTGTGGATGGATCACATTAACTCTTTATTGCTATGGGATGGTGTTCTTAGTATTTTAAGGTGAGTACAGCATTTCCCGCCAAGTGCTTATCGTCATTGACGAAATCGTCAGGAAATCGCCGCCGTCATACCGATAAGCTGGTACACTATGACCATTTAGAAATTGAGTCTTATGTGTATAGACGCAGCCCGTGTTTTTCCGCTCGCTGTCATTCCTCATTTAACTTTGTTGAACTTGCGTTGACTGCGGAGACTGTTGTGGATTGCTCAGCAATGGATGAAGATCATTGCTATTTATGCAAGGAAATCTCATCTCACTGCTGCAATCTGGTTTCATTGTCCTAATGATTGGTGCTCTGTATCGGTCGTTGTCACGTATGTCCAAACTAAGCTCTTGTATGTTTGCAGGGTTCTCAACGTCTCCATCTTCATTTGATTTACAAGTTACGAGACGTTTCCTTATTTTTCATGGAAGTCCATGCACCCTTCCTCGAAGTTCCAGCGGCAATTAACAGGAAGGTAGAGTCGTGTGAATCCGTTAGAGGTTGCTAAGCTGCAAGCAGCATTTCATTTCTGATCTAGCATTCTCCTCTGCCGGTGGGCGAAGCGATCCACTAGATGGAGGGGCTGCATAACTGTATCAGGAGGATCATGTTCTCCATATGCACCTTTCATCCATGCGCAAGACCTGCGAGGAACGTATGTAATAATTTTCTCGTTGGATTTCAATTTGCGTGTTGATTCATTCATTTGGGTTTGCAATTGTTGCCACTTCGCGTGGAGGGCCTGGACTTGGCTCCTGCTAGCTTCATTGGCTTATTTCGCCCGATCTTGCGATTGCGAAGCCTTCTGAATGACGGTTGGTATTTCGTGTCATTGGTGGGTATTTTTTCAGAGATATACTTAGTTGTTGTCCGAGCGTGTGGGCTCCGGGTTTAGCTTCGAAGTTCGTGAGCGGGAAATTAGTACAACCTGGGGTGAATGAAGCGATGGGTCCGAGGATGTTCTCTGGGACCTTCGAAGCCTTCCGAAGTCCGAATTTAACCTGATTTCCGAATCCCAGCCTGTCGAAGATGTTAGCTCATGATATGATGCTCATCTTGCAGCCACGTTGGTTATCTAAATTGTCGGTGGCAGTCGGGTGAATTTGATCATTGGTTGCCGAGAGAGATGGGAATGTCAAGAGACAAGGTAACATAAGTCAAGTTCCTGCATAGGGAGGATTGAGTTTGCCTGTGACAGAGGAGTTCATTTAAACTGGCTTGACTTCAACTTGACTTTGCGGATGCCATTCGGCGACGACAGGAGATCACATCAGCCATCCTTGGGGCCGCACTGATTATCGCAATATTGGGCTGGCGAATCCATCACGCCCGCCGTTCCTGTCACGACGGCTGCACTTGGAGGGGACGTACGATTTCATTCATAAATGCGGTAGTGGGGCGAGATACGAACAGTTCACATGCTGTGCCATCTGGGGGTGGTATTTATGGCGAGATTGTATTTTTAACGCGGGAAGCTTATTTGGAAGAGGACGAGTCTAAGTGCGCAGTCGGAGTGCCTCTGGGTGAGAATTACGCCGAGGTTGAGTGTGTGTCCGGTGACCAGCCCATGATGATTGCAATGCTACGATGATCATATTACATATAGTCTGATCGGTGCTCGGAGTATGTATATCCAAATCCAAATCCAAATCCATCCCATAAAGCCACCATCTGCCGTCTACGCAGAATGCAGATTAAGCAATACCATCCCAGACACAGCGCTTCGCGATCCCACCTTGATCGGTCAGCCTTTGCTGGAGGACGCTGCTGCTGCCTTGTCTGCTGCTGCCTTTTCCTCTTCTTTTTTCTGGGGGAGTGATGTGAGGAGGGGCTGCGTCGGGAAAAAATGGACTGACTTTCTGTTTGGCTCGCAGGAGCTCTGCATCACTGATTTGGTGATAATGAGAGAGTGAGTGAGTCCGCGAAGCAAGGCTGGTGGCGAATAGTGGTGTAAAGCACTTACGCTTCCTTCCGCTTGGCCAGCGAAGCAGCGCTTTCTTTTGGCTTCTTTGCACTTGCGGCGGCCTTTTTCTGGGCCTTGAGACGGTCCTGATCGCGCTGATTTCCGCCTGGAAGAGGGGGTTGGACAGGATGCTGAGCTGGATGTCGAGCACTTACGGGTCATCGTGGCAAGAGGATGGAGAGGGCCACGGGCGGCGACGAGCAGAGCTTTTTGGAGGAATTGAAGCGGAGCCTGAAAGACATGTGGGGGATCTCGATTCGGGGCCGTTGGTGTTCCTGCTGAGATGGATCGGGCGGGAATCTGCGGGTTCTGATATCGATCCTCAGCGCACGCGAGATGGGATCTGTGGGCGCCGCACGGAAACAAACTAAATGCGGCAAAACAAAGGCACGCGGCAACGACATAGATTCGCAACCACATACATATACTGACGCCCTTTTTCCCTCTTCCTTTTGCCCCACCATGGCTCACCGCCCCCATCTCTCCCACTCCCTCCAGAACGGCGGCCCCCCCGCAAACATCATCCACAAGCTCAACACCGCCAACGAGCAGACATGGCTCCTCATCGGTGCGTCCACCCTTCCCCCTTCTGACCTCCCCCTCATCCCCGCCCAGGTCGTGTCGCAGAGCAGATGGGCGACCTCGAGCACGCCCTCTCCGCATATGAAAACGCCCTTCGTCACAATGCCTCCTCCGTCTCTGGCCTCACTCAGGTCGCGGGTATCGCTCGGATCAAGGAAAACTATCCAAAGGTAAGCTTTTCCTCCAATGTGTTACTCCGCGGGAACTATTCCAACCCTTTGCCCTTGTTTGGTCCCGATCCCATCTCTCATCATGACGTCTTCTGTCCCGTTTAGGCAGTCGACTTCTTCACGCGTGTCCTCCAAATTGAAGAGGACAACGGCGAAATATGGAGTGCACTAGGTCCGTATATATTCGTTTCATTAATCACCCCTGTCGTACCGACTGTCTGTCCCCAGGGCACTGCTATCTTATGCAGGATGACCTTCAGAAGGCATACTCAGCCTACCAGCAGGCTCTTTACCTCCTCCCCAATCCCAAGGAGGATCCCAAGCTCTGGTATGGTATCGGCATTCTATATGACCGCTATGGCTCCTTGGATCATGCCGAGGAGGCTTTTGCATCCGTTCTCCGCATGTGCAAAGGTCATTATATTTTGTGCCCTTTTCCTGATTTTTGTCGTCTGACCGGTCTCCTAGATCTCGACTTTGACAAGGAAAACGAGATCCTTTTTCGCCTGGGTATAATATACAAGCAACAGGCAAAGTATACTGATTCATTGGAGTGTTTTGATCACATCCTCCGCAACCCACCGAGTCCCCTCGCCCATGCCGATATCTGGTTCCAGATCGGCCACGTATTTGAACAGCAGAAAAACGTAAGTCATTTTGATCGCCTGTTTTGATTTATTTCCTTATTTAGTATCTAGTATGAGCAAGCCAAGGACGCATACGAGCGCGTCGTCGAGGCTAACCCTGGTCACGCAAAAGTCCTCCAGCAACTAGGCTGGCTGTACCACCAGGATGGTTCATCGTTCCAAAATCAGGAGCTTGCCATCACCTATCTGACAAAGAGTCTCGAGGCCGATCCCACGGACTCCCAAAGTTGGTACTTACTCGGGCGCGCCTACATGGCGGGCCAGAAATACAACAAGGCCTACGAAGCCTACCAACAGGCGGTCTACCGTGACGGGCGGAACCCAACATTCTGGTGCTCCATTGGTGTGCTGTATTTTCAAATCAACCAATTCCGGGACGCACTTGACGCGTATTCACGCGCTATTCGCATCAACCCCTACATCTCAGAGGTGTGGTTCGACCTTGGCAGCCTATACGAGAGTTGCAACAATCAGATCACCGACGCTATCGATGCATACGCGCGCGCTAGCGAGTTGGACCCCCATAATCAGGCTATCGCTCAGCGCCTACAGCTGTTGAGGAATGCTCAGGCTACAGGCAGCCAGCTCCCTGCTGCTCCAGGACCTCAGGATGTTCACCCGACCGCATATGCTAGCTCTGTAGTGCCGCCTCCTGGACTGAGTGGTCCTCCTTTGATGTTGCAAGCTCCTGGTCATCGTGCTTTCCGTCCTGATTCTCGCGGACCTCCTAATGAGATTTCTTTGGGACCAGCGCAACAGCCGCTTGGTGGACGCGGTACACCACCGCCACCATTCAGAGGAGGTCCACCACCTCCTGTTGTGCTTGACGAAAGCCGGCACATCCCTTCGCATCCACCATTGGCGCCAATGGAAGTTGAACGTCCCCCTCACCATGGCGGGCGCGATTACCCTCCTCCTTCGCGAGATTCTGCTCGCGGTCCCGGTGTGCATCAGAGCCTGCTCTTGCAGCACCCGCTTCCTCAAGGATCTGAGGACCCGCGAAATGGAAATGGTCAGCACCCGTACTTCAACCGAGGCCAACGACCGCCCTCACGATCAATTTCTCCTGTAGCGCATACCAACCGCCCAAGGTCGCCTTCGTATCAAAACCAGAATTTCCCTTCCCAACTGCGCCAGCCTGTCGGCCCTGCTCAACCAAGTGCTGTGCCCTCGCAGCGTTCGCCACGGACATACCATCGTCGCGAACTCTCGGAACAAGAGGTTACATGGCCTGAACGCCGCCCCGCACCTTCTGAACATTGGGAAGGCCCCCGCCGCCATAATTCGGACTATGTACAGCACGGAGCCGCACAGTCTAATCTCTACCCGCCCCGATCACCCCGCGCTCATAGCCCACCAGAGCCCTCTCCTCGCACCAATCATCCACCAAGGTATTGGGACAACAAGCCTCCATCGGCGGGCCCGTCGAACCACCCTTCATTCCACGGCTCGCCGCCGCCGCCGCCGCAACAGCAGCAGTCGATGCACCATGAACCACCGGTACGTAGGTATGACCCCCGCATGGATGTACGGGGTGAACGGGAACGAGAATATGAACATGAACGCAGCGAGCCTCGTAGCTATCCGGTCTCACCTGAGGGAATGCGTCGTCACATTCAACCTCCGCATATTCATGTAGCCAGCAGTAGGACATCGGAGAGCCCACATGCGACGCCTAATCTGGATGGTAAGAGGAGTCGTCGGAAGGAACGCGAGGATATGACGCCTCAACAACAGCCGCTGCAGGGTCCTCCCCCTCCCCAACAGCAGCAACAACCACAACAAATGCAATTCTCGCCTCCTCAATCGTCATCGTCGTCTTCTATGCACGAACCTGCCGCGAAGAAGGAACGAAGGAAGCGGGCAAACGGAGGCAAGAGGAAGGACGAGGACAGTGTCGAGCGTACTAAGAGCATGAACGAGCGCGGCCCTCCAGGGAGCTTCAAGCTTAATCAAGCATACCCTGCCAAGGGACCAGGTTCACCGGAGACTAGCTCACATTCAGGCTCATCGCGTTCAATTCAGCCTTCGCCTACTAGCGCTACCCCGAGGCCGCCTTCGCGGCTTGTTGACGATAATTACGATGAAGGCGTTGCTGATGCTCTCATGGGATTGGCGGCAGGCGCTACTTACCGAACTGGAGAAAACAGCACTAATATGGACGGCCCTTCGCATTCACCGACCATTTCGTCGCATAGCCGCCTTAGCAATCCTTCACCGCGTCCTCCCCCTTCGCATCGTAATTCAGTCTCCTCAAACCATTCGTCGCCGCCACCTCCGCAAGCATCAGGACAGCTGAAACGCCCCCTGAGCCCCAGTCATGATGACGGAGAAAACAACAAGCGTTCACGGGTAGATATGGTGAAACGCAGGCCTTCTTCGCCCTCAGGCAGACGCACGCCCCTGCCGTCGACGCGCCCTTCGCCGATTCCTTTCCGCACTCAGCCTGCGTCACATTCTCCCGAAGCCCGTGATCCGTTCCCGCCGAGCCCTTCGCTTCCCGCTGTTCTTCCTCCACATCCACGACCGATTGGCGTGAGCGGACAGGTGCAGCAGCAGCAACAACAGCATGCTGCCAACGCCGCTCAAGCGCCGATAGCCCTGCCGCCGATTGCGACGCTGTCGTCTGCTTCTGCGTCGCCTTCGCCTCACCACAATGAAAGGGATGACAAGATGCAAGGCATAGTTCAAAGCTCGTCCTCGCCGTCCTCGCGCAATAAATTGGCAGACGTCATGCATCCGGTGTCATCATCTTCAAGGTCGCCGACCGCTAAACAGTCGCAGTCGCCACCGTCGTTGGAGAAGAAGGAAACTGGCTCTTCGTAAACTGCTTGGATTTTTTTGTTGTTGTTGTATGATAACTTTATGACATCTTATGATCACCACCTTTCCATCATCCACATACATGCCTCCGCCATCTATTACCAGTTACTTCTCACTACAGACACAGTTTACACAGTAGAAATTCACCGATCTATGTATGGATATGTTTATTGTTTTTCAGAATCATTTCGTCTTGCTATGTTTTGCCTGATATCAGTACAGAATAAATTAAGGAGTTAAGCACTGCGTTGACTTGTATTGGTACCGTTTGGATACCACCCAACCTTCTAGCGCGTTTGAATTCGAACCGCAGGTGTTGTTCATCTTGGTAAAAATAATGCAGTGCAATTCTTCCATACTGAGTACGTTGTAGTCTTTATACTATGTCTTGCGCCTCTCAAGAAAACGAGTCGCCTGATCATGATGCTATTAATAGGCGAACGTCCTTGACCTATATATAGCCAAACCTCTTAACCAGAGATTGACCAAAAGCCTTCTTGTGAGAAAACCAAGATTGTTCGGAAACGCCGGCCGAGCCAATGCCAAAAACTATGTTCTGGAGCATCCTTCATCCACGCCACTAAGGCTGGGCTTCTGAGACTGACAATGACATCGGATTGACACGAATGCATCGTCTGCAATTACTTTCAGAGCAAAATATTTCCTTTGACACTCTCATTCACCGAGCGCACCGCTCAAATTGGAAAAAAAAACTTTTTTCAGCCAAAGTGAGTTAGACCATGAGATGCGTTGCGCCTTACTTATTGCTATCCACATCATCTTCATCGCACGTTTTGTTCAACACTCTAAAACCTAGCCTTCTCTTATCTTGATGCCACAAGACATACGTAGTCAATTGTTTCCAGTGGTCATCGGGTCTACGAATGGGATAATTTCGTTAGATTCCAATTATTGGTACAAAAACACTTCACGACCTTAATCAGAGGAGGTTTCCTAAGTGATACAGATGCAAAAAGGAAGATATCATACCATGAGTGATTCCAGAAAACTTTCCTGTCGTTTTTTTCTTGACTTGACGCAAGCAGCTTCCACGTAGATGTAGAGTACACCGTCCAGGAAAAATAGAAGATAAGCACAGCTGAATTAAGGACAGACCAATCCATAAGCATTTGCATACATTTTCTGGAGGTATTTAACTATATCTCCCCACGATCCTCTTTTTTGTCGAAATGGCGGACGCCGAATACCAGAAAGCTCAATGGGCGCAGTAAATTATGGTTTTCAGGCTTGTGTCACTCAAGCCCATAGGGTCATGCGAGACTCAGTACAGGAGCCCGCTTTCCAGATCAATAATTTTTCAACGAGCTATAAACCTTAATTTAACATTCGCCAAACACACGCCCGTTCTTCTACTCGATTGTTGAGTAGAAGGTAAGAAGAAATCACGCTACGGCGCGTGTCAATACATCACATTACATAGATGTATAAGCCCTCTTGTATAGTAGCTTCTGGACAGTTTGAGTCCTGTACCTACTATGGCATGATTAAAAATCTCGATTGTCTCCACTAGACTCTAGAGGAGGATTTGCCATGGTATCGAGCGGTCCGCATGGAGCCGACTGTCCTGGGAATGTGGACTTGGATGGAATTCGGAATGTAAGTCCTGAAGGCCTGACCCTTGACCTGACTGGAAGAACATTTTGGGTCCATCACAGCTCTCACATGTGCGTTTGGTGCAATGTCGCCATGTAAATGCCACCTCTGACGCAAGGAAGACGGTAATAGAGCGGCGTCCGTGAGCAATGCGAAAGGGTGATGTCAGAAAGGCTCCCTTGGTAAAATGATGCAAACGAAAGAAATGAGTGTGGGTATAGGGTGTTGAGGGGCTTCTTGTTGTTTTCTTAACATGTACGCGAGATTTGACCCAGGAAGATGGATGATCAGTGTGGGTGTGATCAGAACGAGCAACCTGATCATAGAGCATCAATTTTGTTCAGATTCTATCTTGATTCCATCTCTGGTACACGCTGCAGTGACCGTATCACAGACGATGATACATACATTTGTCTTCCATTCCGCAAGCTCTTGCTATGTTCATTTGATAAGGTGCTCCCGTTACATTTGTAAGGTCGTTATGGTTCTACAGCTATGCGGTAAGCTGCTCGGGTAGGCGAGGTCCACGCCTGGAGGTATCAGATAGCCATGACAGATATACCCTTGTATTGAACCTTGAATCAAGCTATGTTATTGGTAAAAAATAGCCTAGTCGGAGAGGCCCGGATAGAGCAGCGTGTGGACATGTGGGGCGCCGTCTCAGCTCCCTGCGCACGAACACACCTGCCGTTGGCGGCCGCGGCAGGTTCGCGCTGGGAATTCTCGAATGCAACGGAGCGCTGGAAGGCTGGATCATTTGTATACGGCGGATGTCGGTCAGGTCGGGGACGCCCATTGGACATCTGACATCCATACAGTGCAAAATTGTATTTTGGACGGAGTCTGGGAGAGCAGGAATGTATGTAAGTCCAAGGACTAGCGACTCCATCCGAGCATGCGTGCAGCGCAGCGTACGCAGGGTCTATTTTTGACTTTACATATCTAAGAATACACCGTAAAAGTACCCGGTCCCTCGTTTTCCCTGATTGTTGGATGGATATACGAGCGATAGATAAAAGATCCAAAATAAATAGGCTCGTTATGCCGTTCGGAATTCCACTTGCGTCGCATGACGCAGCGCTAACAGAGGGTGCCACTTCCGAAGCCTCGACGACATCGGATGTTAGCCGCTTGCACGCTCCTGCATCGGAGACTAGGATTGGGACATGTATCCGGTCAACATAGACGTGAAACTGACTGTCAGTACTGCGTAGCATTCTCCGAGTCAAAGCCATCTAGATCTGGCGCAAGATATGCTGCAGAGCTTGATCACTACTCTAGATGTATGTCAGCTGTGCATGGCAGACGTGCACTGCAGGCGTGATGTGGTAGATGGTGTGGCGTTTAGATAAGAAAATAGACACAACCAGGACAGGTCCGGCTCTGTACGGACAACATGTGAATAGATATCTAGGTAAGTCAAGCATTTTAGCGCGCGCCGCTTAGCTAGCAGACGGATAGTAAGAAGACAAAACGGGTACATTAGTACTTGGGTCGTGCGATCCATGCCCCCGATCGCTTGAAAGTGACAATCTATCGGTGGAGATACATCGTTTTATTAATATGGGGTTGTTGAAGTATATGTTTATACACTTACTGACATGAAAACCTGCATGGAGCATGTCTGCGTTCGCAACGTGCAATCGGTGTCATTTTATAACCAGTTAGTACACCGCTAAGTAATAACCCAAGTTTGTATCGTGGCTATTGATCGCCATTGTGGACTAGCAAACGTTGTTTGATTGAACACATTCTGCCACATATAAAGACTGTGTTGACCTGATTAAATAATTTTGTCCCTTCGACTTGACTTGCTCGCTTTCATATGTGCGCCCAATGCAAAAAAACACGCCGAAGGCCTGGGAGAGGGTGTACATGGCAGCAAATCTGCATCGCTGCCGCGTTGGAGTA